>PVJO010022980.1:0-26953 GCA_004026905.1 Hystrix cristata | reverse complement strand
AAAAAAAAAAATCGTTATAAAGACGTAAGAATATATAATCATTTATTTTTGGAAAAGTGCTATTTTTATTTAGTTTTTAATGTATGATATAGTTTAAAGTAGTCCATCTTCAAAATCATACTTGTTTTTGTATTAAAACTATCTTAAATAAAATTGTTTATATTGTTACCTCAGATGGCTTTTGTGTCTTATTTTGGCATTTTGAAAATCCATAAACTGTAAAACTAGTTAAAATAAATTTAACTTCATTTATCAATATGTTAAGGCATGTTTTTCCTATTATTATTGACCCTGCACAAATTCCATGTTTAAGAATTTCAGATTAACTCATTCAAGGGAGAAAAATCAGCAACCAAAGCATCTATTATGTTAATCATTATTGATTTCTTTTTTAAAATAAAAATTAAAATATATCATGACTTTTTTTAGTTTTCACACTGAAAATTAGAATGTAAGACTGCTATTGATTAATGAGATTTTCTTTAATTAAATGTAATATGGATGTGAGAAAATTCTAACAATTCTAATCTATGGTACATTTAGAAGATTCTTAATTTTTTTAAGTTTTTACTTGGACAAAACTTATACAGGTTACTATTTTAGGAGTCTAACCACATTTGATCAATTTTAGGACAGTTTACATGTTAAATCTTGTTTTCAAGTAACTTGTTTGTTAAGACTATAAAATATAAATTTATTTCTCTTTTTCTTCCATCAGAGTACAGTCGTTTTGAAGCCAAAATACATGACTTACGGGAGCAGATGATGAATAGTAGCATCAGTTCAGGATCAGGCTCTCTGCGAACTAGCCAGAAACGATCCCTCTATGTCAGGTAAATCTGTACTTCTAACTGTGACAACCGTTAATTATTTACACATATAAATTCTTCCCAGTTTTTCCCTATGACTTACTTAGGTTTGTTACAAAAAAATATATTACAAATCCATAAGATTTTTTTTAATAATTTCCTGATAGTATATCTTTCAGGAGCTAGAGTATTATTACAGTTTCATTAATGGAAGTTATACAGTATAAACCTGTGAATATTAATGATTGATAAGGAAAGAACAAATACTTATGGGCTTGAAGTTCTTGTAGATTGACATTTAGTAGTGACTACAAGCTTGATATATCTTCCCATACTTAGATTTACCTATGTGCTTTTATAGAAAAATACTCTCTATTTAATAAAGTAACATTTAATTATGTGGCAGTTCCCATAATAGCAAAGTAAGCATATGGAAATAGAGTTTTTAAAAATACAAAAAAAATGTGAATAGCATCACAAAAAATATATATTTAGAAAATTTTTATGTATTTTTTTAAACTTATGAGAAAACACATTACTTTTCTGTAATGTAAGATTAATGTAGCAACATATATACTATTAGTATATAAACATTTTTCTCATTTCATTGGCTAACAAGACTTGAAACAAAGCCATTATTTGTATTTTTTCATTATTTGTATTTGATATATACTATTTTTAATAGTTTTTACTGAAAACATTATTATATTACTGTTTTAGTGTTGGTTAAGCACTACAAATAATCAGAACCATTCTTCATTCATCATTCTGTCATGTCTCCTGATCCTATTTGGGGACCTATTCTTAGTATTTTTTATTTATCTCTGGATAGAGATTGTATATGTTACATAGACATGTGTACCATACACATGTTTGTGTGTTCATATAAACACATCTGACAAGTTCGATCCACAGCACCAAAAAAAATCCGTATGCACAAGGATGTATTCTATACTTTTATTTTTTTGTGTTCTATGATTTCTGTCTCATAATTTTATTCTGTGATACATAATAAAAGGAAACTTTTCATTTTCTTTTTATCATGTTCTTAACCCTTTCATTCCTTATACCCTCACAATGAGCTGAGCATCCTAAATATCAGGTTTTTCTCTCCCTCCAGTTCTTGTAATACTTACTAAACTCTTCTCTCCCACTTCAGGAGACTGAGGCAGGAAGATTGCAAGTTCAAGCCCACTCTAAGCAGTTTAGCAAGACTCTTTCTCAGATAAAACAATAAAAAGGGCTGGGTATGCAGCTTAATGGTAGAACATTTGCCCAGCACGTGTAAGACCTTGAGTTTCACTTGCGTTACCACTAAAAAGAAAAATTCTTCTGATCCAAAGTTATCAAAAGTATTTTTTCTATTTTTAACATTAGTAAGAATTGTTGCTTTTCATTTGTGATTTATTAAATATTTAGAAAGACATAAAAACATACTGGGTTATATTTGTTTTAGGTACTTTTAATGAATCTTAATTTTCTGTTACTAATCTTCTACAGATGTAATATTCCATTTGGCTTATAATGAAAACTGTCACCTTCAGCCAACCCCCAGTTTCATCCTCTGTTTACACCGCTTCCTTCTACTTTGGGCATTGTGGACTTACTGCCATGAGATAGATGAGAACTTTTCTCCCCCATACCAAGTCATTTGTTCCACATTTTCCTCCATCACCCAGATGTGGTCTGTGTGGTCTATGCAGTCAGTAAAATCAATGGCATTTGAAGTCATATAACTATGTAGATTAGCTGTCATTGCTCAGTGAAGTAACACCCTAGATCATGCTGCATTTCTTTTGCAAGCTTGAGGGGGTGCTTAATAATCGTCTCACATTTTCATTTGCTTAATTTTCCATATACATATTACTAAGTATCTTGTACCTTCCAGGAGCTTCTCTATGTTTTTCACATGATAAAACATATGATCTATCACTTGGGGGTTTTTTGGTGGGTGTGGGTGTGTTTCTCTTTCTCTCTTGTGCTGTAGTCTAGACTGGGTGCCCTGTAGGTTTGCTGTACACCTCTCAAGTGAAACTTCCCTTTGACTATGGTATCAGGATATTTCCTAGATGTCGCACTTTCTGCTTTCCTGGTTTACTTTTATTTTACTAGAGCACTTCCTTTGGTAAATTCCTGAGAAATGAATAGGTGGTAGGCAACGTTTTACATCTTAGCATATCTAAAAATGACTTTATTCTCCTTTCTCCTCGGTACAGAATTTGAGACTTAGAGGGAGGGATGACACCCTATATTACTCTCCAATGGCTCTTTGTCTGTTATCCTTCCCTTTTTTGTCATCTCCTTTTTATTTCATGGACATGATATCATCTCATAGTTCTCTGAAGTATTCTTCTATTTCTGGTACTTTCTGCATTCTCTGTATTGCTTTATTTTCTAGTTAGCTTATTTTCTTTAATTTTGTATATGTGAGTTTTAAATATTTAGTGATCCTTATTTTCTGTACGAACAGAATACAGCTAGTGGGTTTAACTAGAAGCTTACAGGGAAGGGGGAATAAGTTGACTCATTCATCCCCCTCTGCTGCCTCATGACATTTCTTTCTTTGGTTTCGTTCAGTAACTAGAAGGAAGCCGGGCGTGGTGGCACATGCCTGTAATCCCAGCCCTCGGAAGGCTGAGGCGGAAGGATCACAGTGCATTCAAGGACATTTTGGGCTACACAGTGATTTCAGGGCTGGCCTGAACTATATACCAAGACCCTGTTTCAAAAAGAAAAAAAAAAAAAAACTGTAGAAAGAAACTTTAATCTTGCCTGTGGTATAAGCTAAGTTGCTAAAATTTCCATTTTCAGCACATGGATTTTCTTTTCATCCCCATTTGATTTTAGTCTTGCACGTTCCCACCTCCCTTAAACCCCTCCCCCAAAGTTCCACAGTGCTTTCCTCTTCTGTTTTCAGTACTGTAACTTCTCCCTGCTTACCTTGGCACTGTATACCTGTAACTGCTGAGCATCTTTAGATACCTTGCGGATTAAGTCTTGTTTTAATACCTCTTTCTTGCTTTTACCTTTTTTTTCCTTCTTTTTTTTTGTACTGGAGGTTGAAGCCTGAGCCTTGCATTTAGCTGTATCCCCAGGCCTTTTTATTTTATATCTTAAGACAAGGTCTTCACTAAGTTGTCTAGACCAGTTTAGAACTTGCAGTTCTCCTGCCTCAGCATCCCAAGTAGCTGAGATCACAGTATGCACCACCATGCCTGGCTTCAGTATCATTTTCCTGAGATACCTAGTGACAGCTTCCCTCAGTCTGCCAAGTTTACTTGTCATCATCTGAAAATGTGCTAAAAATCTCTTTTCTCCTGTTGTCTTCTCTTTTATGTTTTATTTTTCATTGTTTTAAGGATGGAGAGCAAATAGATACAGGTAGCCAGTCTGCCATAGTTAAAGTTCACCAGAAGTCTTACGGCTCTTTAATTTCAGAAGTCAAAAACAAAACAAAAAAAGCAGTCACAAAAGGCTACATGTAGTGTGATACCTTTTTATAAAGCTCTGAAACAAGTTAAATTACTATGTTGTTTAAATTATCATATGAATGTGATAAAACCAAACCAACAAAAGTAGCGAAAGGATCAAAATAGTAAGCACTATTCAAAATCCTGGTTATCTGCTGATAGCGGCTATCACTTGGTCCAAAGGGAGCAGGATCAGGGGAAAAAAAAATACCTAGATGAAACTTGAATTACTGATCAGTATTTTGTGTGTAGTCTTAGTAAGTTGGATGGTAGGTTAACAAGTGTTCATTCTGCTCTTATAATTAGTAACTCATGTATTCCATGGAGATTTTTTTTTTTAATCAGATAGATACTAGCCGGGCATAGTGACATGCACCTGCAGTCCACCACTCTGGGAGGCAGAGACGAGAGGATTCCAGATTCCAGCCTACCTGGGCAATTTAGTGACTTACTGAGTCTCTTTCCTAAAATTTAAAAAAAATAGGCCAGGCATGGTGGCGCACACCTATAATCCCAGCACTCAGGAAGTTGAAGCAGGAGGATCACTGTGAGTTAGATGCCTCCCTGGGCTACATAGTGATTTCAGGGCCAGCCTGAATTACATAGCTGGACTCTGTCTCAAAAAACAAAAAAAAAAAAAAAAAAATTTTTTTTTTTTTTTTTAAAATATAAAGGACTGGGGTAGCTCATTGTAAAAGCCCTGGGTTCAGTCTCCAGTGCTTGTGGTGGGGGGAGTCAAGTAGAATGAAAAGGAATGTGATTTGTATACTAATTTCCAAATGCCATATTATAATAACTTTCTAGATTTGCCTTCATTTTAGAAATTCAGTAATACAGGTTGTCAACTGGGTGGGTGGCGCAGGCCTATAATCCCAGAATTTTGTGAGGCTAAGGCTGGAGGATCTCAAATTCAAGTCCCTCTTGGGGCAGTTTAGGAGACATTGTCTCACAAAATAAAAGAGGCTGAAGGTGTAGTTCAGTGGCAGAGTACCCCAGTACCACAAAAAATGTGTGTGTGTGTGTGTGTGTGTGTGTGTGTGTTGTCACTGAATTATACAAAAGTGTTGGTCACAGTGATGCCCTGGCTGGCACACGTTGAAGATCATTAACTATCAGTTCCTCCTGCCTCAGCCTTCCAAGTAGCGGGACAACAGGTGTGTACCACTACACCCAGAGGCATTTTTAAAATTTATCCTGCACACTTTACTAAATCTGATTTAATCTCAGAACAAGCCTACAATTTAGTATTATTAGTTCCATTGGGCAGATAAGAAAAGACTGAGAGCCAAAAACTGCCCAAAATAAAACAAGCAAGTACAGAACTACAGTAAAACTCCAGTAAGTTAGGACACAGCAGTCAAACCTACAGCAGTCTGATTCCAAAGCGTGTGTTAACATTGGCCAACATATTATGAAACACATGGTCATTTTTAAATTTTTGAAGGTCAGATTTAAAAGTTAAGAAACTTACAGGTATGGTTGACACATGCTTGTAATCTCAGCACCCAGGAGGCTTAGGCAGGGGAAGCACAAGTTCAAGGCCAGCCTGAACTACATGGCAAGACCCAGTCTCAAAAAACTTAACCAAAAAATTAAAAAAAAAAAAAAGGAAAAGCTGCGTATGATAGCACACGCCTGAAATCCCAATATTAGGCTAAGGCAGAAGGATTGAGTTTGAGCCCAGCCTAGACACCATACCAAGACCCTGTCTCAAAAGTTTTTTCTCCTCCTATAGTTCTGAAAGAAGTATAATACAGGTAATGTATCAAGTAATAACCTATTACCATTGCACATCAATTTTGCGCGCTTTTTTTGTCTTACCGTCTTATAATAGTGTAAAATTGTCCTTAGCATTATTTTCCCACCCTAGTCATGTTTTTTAATTATCCAAATTATATACCATTTCAGAATCCTGTGTTTATTTCAGATTAATTAATACCACTCTAACAAATAATTGTGGGCTTTTTTCTTCCGAGTCTAGAGCCCTTTTTGATTATGACAAGACTAAAGACAGTGGCCTTCCCAGTCAAGGGCTGAACTTCAAATTTGGTGACATCCTCCATGTCATTAATGCTTCTGATGACGAGTGGTGGCAAGCCAGGCAAGTCACACCTGATGGCGAGAGTGAGGAAGTGGGAGTGATTCCCAGCAAACGCAGGTAAATGTGTTTTTCTTAATATTCGAAAGTAAGGCATTTAAAAAAAAAAAAGAAGAAGAAGAAGAAAGAAAGGCATTAAAAAAAAAAAGAAGAAGAAAGGCATAAATAACAAGTCATTGCTGTTTCTTCGTATTTTTTGTTGCTGAGGCTCTGTAGGTGCTCCTTTAAATCCAGTATTGTGATGCTGGCTTCGCTAAGGATTGCTTTGGTTGTTGGGGTCTTCTGTGCTTCCATATGAATTTTAGAAATTTTTCTAGTTCTGTGAAGATGTCATTACGTTTCTTTACCCTGTGACGTAGATGGACCTGGAGGATCCTCCTCTGAATGACATTAGCCAGACCCAGACAGACATTGTATGATCTCACTTTTGTATGAAATCCAAAACAGACAATAGTGTGGTTGTTACCAAGATCTAGAGGAAGGAGGAATGGGAAGATGTTGGTCAGGTGATACAAACTTGCAGTTGTACAAGATGAATAAATGGAACTGTAATGTTTAGCGAGTGAGCCATATGTAACAATATTCTACATGCAAGTGTTCTTGCAGTTTGCTAAACAAGGTGGGTTCTTAGAGTACTCACCACCACCCCCAGAAAGCTAACTGAGGGGATAATTAGCTTGATTATAGTGATTTTATAGTGTATATGTACATCACATCTAATTGTATACTGTACTTCAAATATGCACAATTAAAAATAAATTTTAGCCAGGCATGGTGGTGCATTCCTATAATCCCAGCACTAGGGAGGCTGAGGCAAGAGGATCAGCATGAGTTTCAGGTTGGTCTGGGTTTCATAGTGAGTTCAAGGCCAGACTGAACTACATAGTGAGATCCTGTCTTGGAAAAAAAAAATTAGTTTTAAAAAATAAATTTTAAAACACCAGCATAACTGAATAAATACAGAAGTGATTTTATGCTTTGTTTTCCATATTGTGCTTCACAGCTATTCATAAGCAGTGTCACAGCTAAAAAATATGATGCCTCCAAATAGAAAGTTCTTTAAATCTCCTACTAAAAGCAAAATGAGTGTATTTTAAGTGAACGTGCCATGTGTCTATACCAGTGCAGGAAAAAAGTATCTGTAATTTTCCCATGTAGGTGGTAACAGGCCTTAAATTTTTGATTATGTGCATTGCCTCCTTTAGATTTAACATAGAGAGTTTTGTTTGTTTGTTTTTTAGTAATGTTTAGTGGTAAGCTTCGCATCTCTTTCTTATTTTAGACCTGTTGATGCAGTCTTTCTCTTGTAACTATTCATTTTAGTGGTTCTTTTGTGCATATTCACCATCTAGTAGTAAAAGTGGTTAAGTGTGTGCTAACTTTGAAAAGGGTGATCTCAGATCTTGCAAGGTCTCAGAAATGTTCGCTGTCTCTACTTCTGTGGGAAAGGTATTAAAATAAAATGTCAGTTCATAATTCCCCCAAGATAGCTTCTGTATTTTTTTTATTTTGATAGCTTCTTCATGAGCTCTAATTTACCCAAATCATTGCCTAAAAGTCCTTTTTTAAGGACTTTTTAAGCAATTTTTAAAAGCCAGCAAAAATGGTGTTTATTATAACTAGTTAATTCATTTGAGGTCAGGTGTATGTTGCAGTAAACAAGTTCCTATTAATAAATTGGATTTATACTTGTTTTGTTGGAGTCACTATAATAAATATACCAAATCATACAACTACTTACAGGTGTGTGTGTGTGTGTGTGTGTGTGTGTGTGTGTGTGTATTTGTACAAAAAAGTAGTATTTGTTCTGGTTTTTTTGTGGTGCTGAGAATAAAACTAGGGTCTCGTGCATGCTGGGCAAGAACTCTACCACTGAGCTCCACTGCCAGCCCAAGAGTGGTGTTAAAAATATCACAAGGATTTGCAGTGTGACTTTGGAGCTTATAATTTTGGGCTTCGGACTTTGTTGTTCACTAGATTCATGTACTAGCAAGATCCAGCTGTTGTGCAGTCTTGTATTGGATGGCAGAGCCCCTTTGAGCAGAGCAACTCGTTGGCATAACTTTTTCCTGGAATGGAGTATGCTCTGTTTAAGGTTCACAAAGACTTCCCCATGCCTTCCTGAGTCTGTTAGAAACCTCTTGTCATGTGATGTGAAAGCTGAACATGCACCTGTGGCTAGCGAGAAATGCTGCTGGCTTTGGTGAAAGAGAGAAGCTTTACAAGAGATAGTTTTAAGACCAAATTCATGAGTAGCACTATAGAATATAATTTTTTTTTTTTTTTTTTTTTAGTGCTGGGGATTGAACTCAGATCCTTGTGCTTGCGAGGCAAGCACTCTAACCACTGAGCTAAATCCCCAGCCCTAGAATAATTTTTCTCCCATAAAAACTGTATGAAACCACAACTCATTATGCTACTTCATTCTTAAATGCATTCAAAACTTGTTTTTCCTTAAATAGGACTATCTCCTGCTTAGACCTTTTTACTTCTAATAGTCGCATGAAGAATTATATTTCTGCAATTCTTGTGTAATAAGCACCCCAGACATGCTTACAAATTGTCATGGACCATCAGGATTGCTCTGGAATAATAAAAAACTTCAGTTTTGAATTTGTGAGTGGTAAGGTTCTGCTGTACCCATAGTAAAACAAAATAGCTAATAATAAAATACATCTATTCAAGGCTGTTCTGGTAGGTTTTTCTGTGATACACTAACATAAAAGCCTAACTTACATGGAAGTTTGCAAGATTCATATTGATACTACATTCTGCATAAAAATTGGTTTATTATATTTTATTTGCTTGCATATTTTGAACCATTAAATGCATATTTGAACTTTAATGGTGTTCAGAATTCAAAAGTTCTAAAAAATACTTCCTACTTAACCTTATTCCCGAGGATCTGTTTCACCTTCATGGGAATAAGGAAGGTTACCAGTTCTTATGTATCCTTCCAAAAATACTTTAAAACTCTTATTTTTTTCACTATAACTAGTTGCTTTCTGTATTTACACATATATGTTGTTGGAGTTAAGCTTAATTTATTTCTAACCTTTTTATTTTTTAAACTTTCAGAGCTACAGAAACCTAAGTACAAAAAAAGAAAGCCTAGTACAATGAACCATACATATATCCTTCACCCACTTTCACCAGTTGTTAAATTTTGCCACATTTGGTTTCTCTCTCAAGCTTAATTTTTAGTGTCTTTGTTCTATCCTAAACTAATATTTAAACTTAAAAACATGGAATAGGTCTGGGGATTTAGCTCAGTGGTTAGAGCTCTTACCTTGCAAGCACAAGGCCCTGAGTCAATCCCCAGTACATTTAAAAAAAAAAAAAAGGAATACCTGGAAATTACTAACCTCAGAAATAGTGCCTCCCAGTACTGTCAGTATAATTACAGATTTGAGTGTGCGTGTGCGTGTGTGTGTGTGTGTGTGTATTATATATATATAAGTTTAATCATATGTAGTATACTTTGCCACCTCGTAAGTGGTTTTGTATTTCATAATAAAATGAACCCCTATATTTGTTTTTTAGCAGTTCAAATTCTAGGGTACAAACCCAGATGACTCATGGGGGTTTTACAATATAAAGATGCCCATTATAAAGGTATCCATTCTGGTACTTTCTAGTAAGAATCTTAGATATATTTGTTTTACTTTAAAAATCACATTCTGGCTAGCATGGTGGCATGTGACTATAGTCCCAGCTGTTCAAGAGGCTGAGGGAGGAGGATTAAGAGCTCCATGCCAGCCTGAGCAACAAAGAGATTTCATCTCAAAAAAAAAAAAAACCTGAGGGCCAAGCATGTAGCTCACTGGTTGAGTGTGGTTAGTATATATGAGGCTTTACATTCAATTCCCAGCACCAGAATAAATAAACAAGTAAACTACTAATTGAGGGAGGTATGGCAGCCCACACCTTTAATCCCAGCACTCTGGGAAGCTGAAGTAGGAGGATCATAAATTCAAGCCCAGCCTGGGCAATTTAGGGACTTAGTAAGATTTTGTCTCAAAATAAATAAAGGGCTGAGCATATAGCTAAGTACAAAAAGTCCCTGAGTTCTCACTCCTCAGTACCAGTCAGTCAGTCAATAAAAAAAGTAAGTATATAACTGTCTGCTTTGACAGGGTTGAGAAGAAAGAACGAGCCCGATTAAAAACAGTAAAATTCAATTCTAAAGCAAGAGGAGATAAAGGGGTGAGTACATGAAATCTCTTATTTCTAAAACTTAATAATTGCAAGTAATAGATCTTTTCATAATGCTTATTTGATCTGTGTTAAAATGAAAATGATTTTGCCATAGGAATTAGCTGAATAGCTCTTGCCATGGTGCTTTACAGACATAGTAAGCATTTATTAAATTAAAGCATCTACTTCACAGACCTTTCCAGATTATCAAATTGTCACTTGATATATTAGCAATCTACTTTGGCCAGGATTATTTTTATAAATGAAATGAATTATGTTATCAGTATTAATCATGAAAGCTAGTTTAATAATGACTTTTCTGTACTGTAAGTTCCCCTTAAAATGTGAACTAAGTCCTAATATAAGTTTTCAGGTTGTTGAAAGTGAATTCGTAGATGTTGCCTTCTTCTGTGTGCCCTTAATTCTGGAAATTGTTCCTTAATAAACTGTGTTTTAAATATTGGCATCAGCATGAATCTTTATTTGGCAGGAATAAAGAAAGTGACAAGTTTCATAGATGGCCAAGAAATATATCAAAATTCCTTCATCTGTATTTTACATCTGTATTTAGTTTTCACTTACTTATCTTTCTGCTTGAATAAAAATTTTGAGTGTAAAGAAATGAGAAAGATACTTCCAGCTTCGGTTGTACTAGATATGTAATTCCTGATTATCCTGCACCGACCACCGTGGAGTCTTCTAAAAATTACCCTGAATAGAGACCTGACTGTGTGTCGTGTTTTTGGTGTGTGTTTTTTTTTTTATCTAAAGCATAATTTTATAGTTCTTTTGATTATATTTGAAATGAATGTGAAAAGTTCATTCAGCAAATAAATTTACTCCCTGTACATCTCTGATACCACTGAGCACTCAAACATTAAAGTCTAAAACTTAACGTAAATAAGATTCTTGGTCCAAGAAATTAAATCTGTGTAAATTATATAATATGTTCAACTTTTTGGAAATAATCTTTTAAATTGTAGCTTTCAG
Organism: Hystrix cristata; assembly: GCA_004026905.1. Taxonomy (NCBI): domain Eukaryota; kingdom Metazoa; phylum Chordata; class Mammalia; order Rodentia; family Hystricidae; genus Hystrix; species Hystrix cristata. Next base: position 15,389 of record PVJO010022980.1, on the reverse strand, counting down.
AAAATACAAAATTATCTGAAGCAATATGTAAAATGGATATTTTTATTGGAGGAAAATTCCAAGTTAATGCTAAGGATTTGAAATAAGTACACAGCTTTTTGTGCTTGTTTTGTGTATATCTTTAAAAATACTTCAGGGGTTGGGGATTTAGCACGGTGGTTAGAGCACTTGCCTAGCGAGCATAAGGCCCTGAGTTCAATCCCCAGAACCAAAAAAAATAAAATACTTCAGTGTACTCCATCATCAACAAATTGAAAAAGAGGTTGCATGTTTTAACTTTCCTTTCATACTATAAGAAGTTAACTGAATTAACGACATATTTAAATCTCAGTCTTGTTTGTTGACTGTAATCAACTTTATACACAATCACTGTGTTCTAACACAGCACCAAAAGTATGCATGATAACTGAGTGGGGTAAAAATACGCTTGCCATTGATACAGAACTGCATTTCTTTCTGTAATACCGTTTTATGTCCTATTCCTCCTTTGCCTTTCCTTACATGGTGATTTATGGACTTTATTTTCACTACAGATATAACATTTCAGCTTTTCATTAACATTTTTAACATTCATTTGGCTGTTTTGAAATACCACATACCAAAATTATATATTTGTCTGTTTAATGTATATATCATGAATTTGCGACACTTTATTATCTCATGTTTATTGCACTCTTACAATATGGCATTAATAGCAATAAATAGACATGTTATTTTTATTGAAAATATAGAAAAACTGGAGGTTCTTTTCCCTATACATTTTTGTCTTGTTCGCTTGTGCTATTTTTATTTTCACTTTTAACAAATTCTTCACCTGGAGGTATTAAATGTAATACAGTTAATACATTTCTTAACTAACAAGCATTTCTTTCTGTCCTGTATTGATATCTTTATGATATCTCATTTTGGCTAACTGCAAAGATACCAAGAATCAAAACATTTTAAAAACTTCATATTTCTTTTGGTTATGTGCTGTGAAACTGACTCTGACCACAATATATGCAGTCAGATGGGTAAATAACCTTTTATAAAACACATATGATCAGTTTTATTAGATATCAAAAATTATTACTTCAAAATCAGTAATTCTTATGAAAAGATTTAGAACTTTCCTAAATTAAATTACCATAATTTTTTCTCTACTAAAATTTAAATATTCTTTTTTCTCCTTTCTAAAATTTGGGTTCGGGCAAAGATTTTTATTCAAATAATGCTACTTGACAGTTTCTAAAACAGTTATAAACCCAGATTTCTCCATAAGACTTCTCTCATATGCAGAATTTTTAACTTCTTCTCAAAGTTCTGTCATCTAGTTGCTCAGAGCCTTCACATGTTAAGATTGACATCAAGACAGTCTGCTAGACTAATGAACTATGAATTTACTAACCCTGAACTATTGATACAAAAAGGCAAAACTGAAAGTTTAACCTTATTTTTCAAAATAAATCCTCTCCAGTCATAAAATCGTAACTAGAAGTCACAGTACTTCAGCACCTTAATCACTGGCATACATGGTTAAAAGTCAAGGCATGCCAGAACATGCTGCTTAGTGTCAGCATGCCCCAGCATGGTGACAGGGCTTGCCCCTTCCCTGTGCAGAATGCATTCCAGCACCTTTGGTGGATGCTCGAAACCATGGACAGCACCAAATCCTATGTACACAGTGTTTTTTCTGTAGATACTTACATATGATAAATGTGTCGAATTGTTTCTCTGATATGAGAAACCATAACTGTAAATAAGGACAAAGAGGTGTAATAGATATTATATAAAAGGAGGATGGTGTGCAGAGGAGAGGAGTACTAGAAAGAAAGAAGGGGAAAAGCAGAAAGGCAACAGGGGAAAGAGAGGGTAAAGGGAAAATATGGAAAATGATGAATGAACCTGCTATAAATAGGGAGGGAGGGAGCAAAGGGGAGGGGCGGGGGAGAGGGGAGAGAACCAAGATGCATCATGTATAGGTACGGAATAAATGTAATGAATGTGAGCATTATATGTAGAATGTACCAATACATGTTCTTGGTTTAAAATTTAAAAAAAAAAGTGTAATACAAAAGCATAGTAAAAAGTTAACAAAAATAATAAAATAGAATAATTGTAACATACTATAATAAAACTTTCAGTATCACTAGTCATGTGCTTTGAGGCCATTTTTGAGTAAAATAAGAATCAATCTGATAGCCAAGATGGGTACTGAGTGACTAACAGGCAGGAGAGATTGGGGATTTAGCTCAGTGGTAGAGCACTTGCCTAGCAAGCACAAGGCCCTGAGTTCAATCCCCAGCACCACAAAAAAAAAAAGAAAAAGAATTACGACTAACAGGCAGGCAAGTGTATGCAGGGTGGGTACACCAGACAAAAAGACATTTCACATCCTGGGCAGGACAGGGCCAGGATAGCATGAGATTCTGTCGTGCTACTCCGAGCAGTATGCAGTTTAAAATTTGGGAATTATTTATTCCTGGAATTTTCCGCTTAATATTTTCAGACCATAGTTGACCCCCAGAAAGCAAAACTGCAACTAAGGGGAATCTGGAGGTATAACTCAGCAGTAGAGCACTCACCTAGCATGCACAAGGCCCTGAGTTCAATCCCCAGCACCACTCACACAAAAAGGGGGAAATTTTTTTCTAAGCTTTGTATTTTTCCCACTTTCCCAAAAACAATAATAATTTCTACTGTCACTGATAGGTGAGGCCATTTGCTATCACAGAAATTACAAAAGCTGTTCCTTTTTAAAAGCTTCATCATTCTTTATGCTACATGGTCTCCAATCAGGAATGCACAAATGAGGCATTGAAGGAGAAAATGTTTCCAACATCTGTGCAATGAGGCATCAAATCACCTCCCAGTTCTCTCATAATAATCTTGTATAAACTTTTAAAATCTTAACTGCCTTTGTGGCCTTAATGGGCACCAGTCTTAGTACAATATGATGCCAGTAGATTGAATGTGGTTCTGTTTTGTATAGAGATATAGAGAGTACAGCCTAGAAACAAGCAAATCACTTGTAATGAGATAGCACTGATAAATCTTTTCTTGGACTGTACGCCTGATGGACTTCTTTGTTTCTTCCCATTTTCTAATTCATGTCATAAGCATTTATTTATCTTTATCTTCCCCCAAAAAAAGATTGTTTTGAAATAGCAGTACCAACTTTCATAATTCTTCTGGTTTACTTCTTTAATAATGCTTTTCTGGTAGTTCTTTGTAGCCACAAATAAAGGGCTAAAGGGAAAACTGTGGCTAGGCCAAAGTAAAATGGAAATTGCTACCTAATGCATAAAAAATATTGAGCAACAAAGTTTGACTAGCTGGGTATATGGTGTACCTGTAATCCCCGCTGCTTGGGAGACTGAGGTAGAAAGATTGGCAGTTTGGGGCCATCCTGGGCAACTTGACTTAGCAAGACTCTGTCTCAAAATAAAAATATTTTGAAAGAGCAAGGATTGGAGCTCAAATGTGGAGCACTTGCCTAGCATGCACGAGGCCTAGGTCCAACCCCTGCTTCCTGGGGTGAAAAAACTTGCTGGAGAGCACCTCGTACTATATTTGGAAATTTTTCTAGAAAAATAAGGATTCATAAAAACAAATGTTAGCTTGGTTTGTGCTGTAGTAGTGATTTGATCTGCTCCTTACCTTTTTTTGTCAAGTAGCATTTATTCTTTACAGTGTAAATTAATTGCATTCTTCAAATTTTTAAATTAATTTCATTTGCAAAATGTTAGAAAAGTTTATACAAAATTAGAAAATCATTTTTTATGTGAATAAAGTGAAAGTAGTACAAACTGCACACTGTGGTCATAGGAGTCAGCTTCCGCAGAGCTGCTAGGCTGGGCCTTTGTACACACAGACAGTAGACATCCCTTTGTTTTGCCCTCCTTCTCTTCTTCAGCAGTCATTCAATGACAAGCGTAAAAAGAACCTCTTTTCCCGAAAATTCCCCTTCTACAAGAACAAGGACCAGAGTGAGCAGGAAACAAGTGATGCTGACCGTAAGTATGTGGATCCAGTGGTCAACTGAAGATAAATGTAGAGGGACCTACAGTTGGTTGTTACCATGGAGACAATTTCAAGAGCTGCAACAGGTTACTAATTTTCTTAACAGGAGGAAACTCATCAGGCATAAATATGCCAGTCTCTTTCTGGTACTTTAAGAATTCTTCAAGTAAAAGCTGTATTTAAATATATAAAGGTAAATAAAATTATTTGAAGCAAAAGTTTTCTTTTTTTAATGTAACATTCAAAAGAATGTTTTAGAAGAAAAACATAGATACCTAATTTCTAGGGATAGCATTGCCAGTCTTTGATTCTACATCATCTGGAATCATTCCATTTTATCCTATTTCCTCATTATAAGTAGACAGTGTGAATTTTGCTTTAAATAGCAGAAATGGCCTAAAAATTTGCCTGTGTACCCTAATCGGTCACTAAGCCAGAACTGATTGTTTTGTAGGTTACATGTAGCTGGTAGCTCATTCTGAACTTTCAGAAATCTATAAAAATTTTCTATAAGCTGAGTATACCTGTAATGGTCTTGGAACTGTCTCTTACTGTAGCACCAATTTTATGCATTACTGACAACTATTTTCTTTGATTATCTTTTTATTGCTTGCTCTCTGGGGACTACTCTCTACAGGAGATCCCTGACGACTTGGGATCAAAAGGCCTGAGTAAGTGATCAAAATACTCCCAAGTTATGTTTTAACCTCCATCTGCAGACCTACCTTGTTCAGATACATTTGAGATTCATGGTAGTAGTGCCCTTCTGGCATGAGGAGGTGTGTGATTTAGATTGCTTTTAGACTTTACATATTTACAACATGCTTGGGATTTTTATTTCTGTATACATACTTTTTATTTTTGTTATTCTCCTTTTTTTACATGTCGCTTCAAAAACATTCATAATTACATTTTTCTTTTTTGTAACTTTTATGACAGTTACTTTTGCTAGGGATTTTGTAAATATAGAGACTTCTTAAAAATTTTTCTTTAATACTGCTACCTGTCCTTGTTATTAGGATGTCAGATATGTACTTTTTCTTTGAGTTTTATGTCATCCTTTTTTTTTATTAAAATGAGTTAAAATCACTTTTATGTGTTATAAAATTGTGGCTGTGCCAGACTTGGTAGTGCACCCCTTCAATCCCAGCACTACTATGGAAGGCAGAGGCAGGAATATCTCAGGTTCAATCCCAGCCCTGGCAGCTTAGCAACTTAATGAGACCATATCTCAAAGCTTTAAAAAAAACTGTGGGAATATCATATATGTATGCATATATATATGCATATATGTCGTGTGTATATATATATATATGGTAGCTATAATATAAAAAATATAAAACAAAAGATTTTAATAGAGAATAGTTGCAGGCATCAATTTCAAACAGCAGTTTAGAGGGGAAATTATGTATTTTTTTAAGGAGATTGTAAGTCTTGAGAAGATTTATAAGAAATACTACCCTTTGTTTTTCCTTAACCAAGATGGTTTTGGTCTTTTCTTGTTATCTTAATTTTCTAGCCAATACTTTATTTTCATAAAAAGTTTAGCACAGAGTCTGATTATATAGAAGTTACTCAAGAATTCAGTAAATGTTCAAATAAATACATGAATCAAAGGGGTTGGGGGTTTGGGCCCTGAGTTCTATTCCCAGCACTACCCCTACAAAATACATGAATCAAAAAGCCATCTTAACAAATTTTTTTTTAATTTAGATGTTTTCTAATTACTTAGCTATAAAAATTCACCATTATTAATTTTAGGTAACAGTGTCTCTTGGTCACTTTCTCATCAATGGGACAAAATACCCAACACCCACAATTCAAAAGGAATACAGGTTTATATTGGCTCACAGTTTCAATCCATGGTGAGCTGGCTCCAAGGCAGAAACAGGATGACAGAGGAGTGTGGTTGAGGAGAAGGTGCTCAACTCATGTCAGCCAGTAAACAGAGAAAGAAGGGAGGAGTCAGGTAGGGAGATACATCCTTCAGGTAACACCCCCAGTGACTCTCCTTCAACCAGACCCCACCTCCTAGCAGCACAGAGAGCCATGAACTGCTGAATATATTCCACTGCTGAATATAGTGTGCCCCTCCATCTAAGCACTTTACACATGCATGAGAATTCGGGGGAACTTCTTAGACCTAAACCATAAAATAATGACTCCTAGAAATAATCTTAACACTGTTTTTTTCTAAGTGGTTCTTTCCATTTGAATTACTAATCATTTTGAAAACTTCTCTGATTCCTTGATCATTAAGGATATAGCCAGTATCTTTTTACTTTCTAAAATATGCATTAATATTTCACAGGAGTCTTTTTCCCGATTTATGGTAATTTTACATTGGAATTTTAATAAAGTATAGGTACTTGACTTTTATTTCAATATTAATGATTTGGGTTTGTGTTAGATTTAAGACAGTATTCTTTATGTATAATTATTTTTGTTAAACATACTTTGTTATTTTTAGATTGCCTTTTTAGAATTTAAAGGTTATTGATGAAAACCCTTCAGAACTGGAAAGTATTTCCATGGATTGTTGATACTATAGACTATATTTTGAAGTTGATATATATTAGAGATTATATGGATCAGCAAATGGGTTTAGCAATTTTTATCAAGACCTGTGACTCAGAAAAAGAAATTAAATGAAGAATTTGGTTCTCATGTTGACATTATTATGGTATATGATAATTATACCTTAACCTTGTATGTTTACTTCTAATTGAGGATTGGAATTTGAGAAACAAAATGAAAAATGGTGAATAGCAGACAGTGTTAATTAGAAAGCAATTCTGGTTTTTCCGAAGAAGTGACATAAGATCAGTTGAATGATAGGTGTCTGTGCTTCATTTCACAGGAATTGAAAGAATTTATTCACCCGGTGACTTAATAATTAGATCAAGATTCTATTCAGAAAATACTTAGGGAGACAGAAAATAGTAATAAAACTGAAAACTAGTTATGATGGAGATTTCCAGTTTGTTAACAGAGGAAACAATGAGAGAAACTTGTTTTTCCAAATCTAACTCTGACTAGCAGGAGTAATGGAAGTCTAGGAGAAAACAAGTCATATTTATTAGAAGCTGGAGATAGAAACCTGCCTGTGTAGATTTTGTGCTTTAAGTCTAAAGCTGGAGGGAATAAGAGTAGGTAAGATTCTTTTAACAGAGACTAAAAGGAAATATAGCTCAACAGAAGATATGAAAGGGCTCAAAAGTGAAATTGTGTTATATGGTTTCAGAAAAGGTTTGTAGCTACAAACAGCAAGCAACTTTTCCATTTTTATAATTTTCCATTTTGTAGAACACCTCAAAAACTTCTGGTAGGCCCATAGGTTTCCTGCTTTATATCTCTTTCCTTCTTACTCTGTAGACTTATCTAAACAGAGTTGTGCACAGTTCTTAGGTGACAAAATCAAACTTATTTTCATTTGTGTTACAGTAAAATACTAGAAGTATTTTATGGAGAGAGAACAGAAAAGAGAGAATACAGAAGAGACATGCACACTCTATCGAGAATAGATGTTTCAATAGAAAGTTGAAACGTGATCAGAGAGATCTGAAGTATGTGTGTTCAGCAAACAAATTGAAAAACTGAAAATTTGAAAAATATATGTATGTCAAAAGGGATAATAACCTTACACTAAGTTCTGTCAGTAAGAAACAGACTGTCCATTAGAAAACAAGACAAAGAATAAGTCAAGTGTGTTAGCTGTCAATTTGCAGCAAACCCCCGAGATAACCAGTTTACAAAAGGGTTAATTTGGCTCGCAGTTTTGGAGGTTTTGCTGCAGGGCTGTATTGTGTTTTGGCCTGTGGCGAGGAAGTGCATAGCAGAATGAGCAACTCACTTCACAGTGCCAGAAAGCAGGAGGGGAAGGATGAGGCCAGGCTTCCACATCCCCTTCAAGGTCTCTCCCCAAAAGACCTAAAATGTGCCATTAGGCCCCACCTCCCAGTAGTGCTAAGCTTAGGGGGGAGGGGTCCCACTGGGCTTTTAACATAGAGGCCTTTGAAGGACATTGCAAATCCAAACTATAACAAGAGCGTGCAAAAAATGATCAGATGAAATAAGCATTACAGAAATGTGTAATTTCCCTAGTAATCAATAAAGTAGTGTGTTTTACCTGTCACTTTACCAGGCTTTTCTTTCAGAGGTTCTGTAGAGAGGCTTCTTTAACATGCTATGGTTAGGAATGTAAGTTGCTAGAGCCTTTCTGGAAAAGGTATCTTTTAGTTCACTAAGTTCTCTTCAAGGAAATTACCCTGAGGACATAATTGAAGATAAGGAAAAGGTGTATATATTAGAATGTTTATTTTAATAGTATTTAGAAGTAACAAAATTGAAACCATCGAAAAATGTCTTAGTTGAGGAATGGTTGATGAAGTATAATTTATCCATACATTATGTAGTATTGCATAACCATTTTGAAATCATTTTTAAATAACATGGAAAATGCTCAGAATGTAAATGGAAAAAAGTAAAAATATGAAACTACATATGCCTCAGATATGCAAATAAAGTATCTCTGAGGCTATTTTGAATAGTGTTGTTTTGAACATTCTTGTGCACGTCTTTGAGTGAGCATGTGTATGCCTTTCTTTTGGAGAAATACCTAAGAAAGGAAGGATTGCTCAGTTATACATATCCATATGTTGAACTGTAGTGGGTACAGCTGACCTTCTCTATCCTGTTGGTTCCACATCCATGTATTCAACCAATCATGAATCAGAAATATTTGGGGGAGAAATTTTATAAGTGTCCAAAAAGCCAAACTTGAATATGTGGCATCCCTCACATAAATGAGGTTATGTGTGGGCCTAGCCTGCCGTAGCCTCCTGCGATCTCATAGACCCTGGTCTTGTCAGCATTGTTTGAGCATCGCTTCACGTCTTTTTCATGTGCCTTAAATTAGGATTTTGATGGCTTCTGTACAGTGGACAGACTTGTCCTTGTCGTTATTCCCTAAACAGTACAGTGTAACAACTATTCACATGACAGTTAACGCTGTATTGAGTATTACTGTGCAATCCAGAGATGGCTAAAAGTATGTGTGAATGCACGTGGCGGTTACATGCAGGTACTGTGCTGTTTTATAGAAGGGATTTTTGCATCCTCAGATTTTGGTCTCCTTCTGGAGTCCCGGAACCAGTCCTCCCTAGACATTGAAGGATAACTGTTCCAATATAGTTCCCAAAGTGTTGTGACCATTTTGCCTACTCCAATATATGAGTTCCAGGTGCAATAGGGCCTTATCCTTTGTCTCTTTGGTTTCATTTTTTTCATTTTAGCCATTCTAGTAGATGATGGAAATATCCTTTGTCTTTTCATTTTTCCCTTCTTGGATAAGTAAATTTGAACACCTTTTTTATGTTTATTGGCAATTTTAATACCTTCTTCGGTGAAGTGCCTTTTAGAAGTTTTTGTTGTTTTATTTTTGTTTCCAAGGTTTTGGGAATTGAACCCAGGGCCTCCAACATGCCAGGCTAGCGCTGTACTGCTGGGCTATACCCCCAGCTCAGGGCTCAAGAATATTACAATATTTTTAATAATGAGAGGGAAAAGCACTTCACCCTTCTAATAAGTTTCCAAGCAGTGATGATGGTACTGTTCCAAGACCCATGCTTTGAGCAAGATCTAATCGTGGAGGGGCTAAGTAAAAGAATATTTGAAGAAACTTCCAGCTTTTGATTGTTACATAGTCTTATAAAGAGTTCAAAATGAGTACAGGAAATTTTTTAATGGAAAAGTGATAATAGTAACTTTATTATTGTATAATGTCAGATATGTTTGGAAATAGAATAGTAAAAATAAATTCCACAAGTTCATTTACCCAGCTTTCGTAATTATCAATTCAACATTAACCAATTTTGTTTCTTCTATACTTCACTTCATTGCAGTAACTAATTTTTCTTTCTTTTATAAATTTATATTACAAAGTATAAATCCTAATAGAAAGTAAAAAGTTTTTTTAATCTTACATTCCTACTTTTGGGAATAGATTTCAAGTAACTAGGATACGTAAAAAGCTATAAAAATGAAGATATTTACCATTATTGATGTTTCCAGAAGCACTTTAAAGCAAACTAAAATAGTAAATGGTAAGGTAAATCATAATTTATTAGTCTAATGAAATATTGTCCAATTTTAAATGATTGTTTTGAACTCCATGTGGTAACAAACTTTTTTAAATATAAGCTTTAAAAAAAGTTCTACATGAGCCTGTCAGATGTTAGTTAATTCTATTTGTAACTTTTAAAGTTCTTGCTTTAACTGTGATTAAGAGTTACATCTTGTCTTTACAGATTAGAATAGCAGACATCTTTCGCTATAATAGCAGTTCAAGAATTAATTTTTTTAACTTGAAATCTTAAATTCTGCCATTCTCTGTACTTTCACATAGTGCTAGTTGTTTTAGGAAGCCTAGTAGGTAGATATTATGGTATAGGCCAACATTTATTTTAAGACTTTTTTTTCTTTTCTTTAGAAAAACATTCTTTTTTTCCCTAGCATTAGAAATAAAGGTTTTCGTCCTGTTGAAAGGTTTCGTTTTGTTTTGTTTTGTTTTTATAAATAAAATCATTTTTTTTTTATTCAAGGAAGATTTGAGAGATTACATTTACATGTATAAAAAGAGTGCCTTTTGTTTACTAAACAACCAAGTTATTAAATGGAATTATTTTGAGGTGAGGTCAGGCAATTTTTGACAAAATGTATTTGTTTTTATTTTCTTTTGTGTTTTCCAAAGTAGTCATTGTCAATTTTATCAAAACGGAGTATTTTTAAAAATACAATCCCAACCTAAAGAATTCTCTTCCATTTACTTCGAGACATTGAACTTGTGACATTGAACATGCTTTGTATGATCCCAGGAACATGGATTTTTATTTCTCTTCAGGAACAAGAGATGCTTCACTAAAAATAAGACCTATTTTTAAATTACCAAGACCCCTCCTTCCTTAAATTGGATGTCTATTTGCTCAAATATAATTTGTCTCCTTTGCTGGTCTTTTCTGTTTCATAAAACTAAAATAGTGTAAAATATACTTTGTCATTTTGGGTTTTATTTCTACATTTGATCTAATTTGGGATTACTTTGCCTTCTTTGCCATATTCTGCTTGCTATTTATGTTAGAGATTTTGTTCATGAACCATATTGTATAAAAATAAGGCATTGTCCTTAACTACAGGTATTTTCTCTTGTTGATTCATATTTATTTGTTTGAAAAGAATTAAATTTTTAAAGAAAATAAAAAATGATTTTTAAAAATGTTTTGGTTATATACGGTTTGTATCTCAGCATTTTGTAATATATGTCACCCTGTTTTACTTTGATAATTTGCTTATATCAGCTTTTTAAATTCATGACACATTCATTTTTCTCATTGTCCTACAATTTCAGAGCATGTAACTTCTAATGCCAGCGATAGTGAAAGTAGTTACCGTAAGTGTTTTGAGTTACTTGTTCTTTTGTAATCCGAAGTAATACATGTCCTTTTGGTGGTTTTTCCTTAGTTATATGTTCTAAAAATTAAAAATCAGGTGCTTAATTTCAAAATCAGGGATAGCCCAGTAAATTATGTTTCTGAAAAATAAAATACTGCAAGTTGAGTGAGTATCCAAATTAAAAAACATTTTAGCAGCAACATGATGCTCAAGAATCATGAGCATCATGATTTTCAGATTTTGAAGCACTTCAGATTTCAAGTCCAAAAAATAAAATCTGAAACATCGCCAGACCAATCATTTTAGATAAAGGATACTCACCCTATATATATACAGAGGTTAATATTCAAAATATTTAGAAAATACTAAAACCTTTTTTTATGAATAGTGTAATTTTTGTACACAGCATGTATGTATGTATGTGTATCCTTTATGAAAAGTAGATACCTGGATAAATGAAGAGTAAACCTGTATTTTAACATTTTGTTTAATTTTATTTTTAAAATGAACACTAAAACCATTTTTTTCAGTAATGCTAAGTTATAATTAGCTTTAGTTCCTTTCTTTTATGTCACCAGTGTTGGTCTGGATCAAGTCATTGTTTATCACCCCCTGTTGATTAGTGTAAGAAATGAGGAAGGAAAACTTTTCAGTTGAAAAAGTAATACTGTTTTATTTATATTTCATATTCTTGGTATTTTTAAGTGAAGTATACATGTGAAGTCGTTAAACAGATTGGGGCATGGGAGGATGGGAAGGTACATGAATATTACCAGTTGTAGCATCTTAAAAATTAAAATTGCCTTTCTGACTTTTTTTTTTTACTGCTGTCTAATATGAAAGTAATCTTGATTACAGATGAGTATGGCTGCTCAAAAGGTCCATCCTGTTTATATCAGTCCCTACTATTTTTTCATGTTGACAATATATACTTTTAACCCTCATTCATTTGGTTGGCTATTTTTTTCTGCATAAGAGTTTCTTAATTTTTTTGATGTAGGAATGTGATTTCAGCATTTTAGTAACTTACAACCAGAAGCCACTATAGAGTAGTTGAGTGGCTTTCTAAACTAAAGAGAGGTAATGAAAGTATATACTGTCTCTTTGACCATTTGCATGAATTATTAAGGTGTGGAGTATTCAAATTGCATGTTTTTGGTAGTATGTGAACCATGTTTTACATCCAATACTTTAAAAAACAGCTTATGAAATACCTGTTTTATATACTATAATAATAAGATTGAAAATAAATATATTTTAAAGCAGGAAAGAATACTTCTGCCAGTATGTGACTTTAAAAGACCTGCAGCTGTATTTGTATAGTATAAACCAGTGATAAAATTAGTGATAGTTGTTACAGAACTTGATAATTAAAGAGAAAATCTTCAAATGCATTATCCGATTTTGATTGCTCTCATTGAACCACTTAGATTCTACTTTTTTTCTACTTGTGAGTATGTTAAGAACTAGAATTTTTTAGCTGGGCGTGTGGTGGTGCATGCCTGTAATCCCAGCAGTTGGGAGGCAGAGGCAGGAGAATTGCTGCAAGTTCAAGGCCAGCCTGGGCGACATAGTGAGACTCTGTCTGGAAAAAAAAAAAAAAAAGAACTAGAATTTTTAACTGTTCTTAATTCTTTTCACTGAGTTTAGATATAATTTCCAGATTTTTTATTTAGCATGTTTCCTAAACTATACACCTTTAATTTAACCTTTAGAAACGTTAACTAAGTGTTTTTAAAGTCAAAACAAAATATATTTAACTCCTTTACTATTAATTTGATTCATTTTTATTGGAAGGATTTAATTTTATCAAAAGATCTTTTTTAACACGATTTAAATTTTTTTTTAAATTGATGAACTAATCAGTGAACTTTTTCATAAGTGAAAGAGTGATGGTAGTTTTACCCTTTTATTTATTTTAAAAATAAAATATGCTTTGTTAAATGTTGTATTTGATAGGACCAAAAAAGTACTACTACTTAATAGCAAATTCTCTATTGTGCATATATGTAGAATTGCTCATATTAGTCATTAAGAGTTTTAATAGTATTAGTCTTTAAAATATTTAATAATTCTTAGATTCTAAAAAATTAATAGCACATATTTAATATCACAAATATTTTAATAGATTTGATCTGTAAACACAGAATAACAGATAATTATAATAAATAACATTTGTATTTTGTATTTATTAAACTTAAATCCTTATAATTTAACAACTTGCCTTTTTTTTTTTTAACTGAATCTTGCCATAAATAATTTTGATGTAAAATATCTTTATGTATCTTTGTTGTTTTCTCAAGAAAGTTCTGGTAACTTATATGTTAAATATAAAGAATTAGATTTGCATTTGGTATCTTTTCAGATTTTTTATCTGTGCTTTAACTTTCTGGTAGGTGGTCAAGAAGAATATGTCCTATCTTACGAACCAGTGAATCAACAAGAAGGTTTGTGAAGCCTATTGGTGTTTTAAATCTTACCCAAAAAACAAACAAGTTTTTTTAAAAACCCTTGGAAAATAGATCTATCTCATACTGCACACAAACTTCATATTAGAATTTTACTTCTTTCTATATGTATTTATGTAGAAATTTAATATGAATTTTATGAAACAAAGTTTAGCTCACAGTGTATTAGAATGCAGTCATTTTACATTGGCTGGTTTATAATGGTGTTTTATTTCCTAAGTAACTTCTTTCCAATATTCGTAATGACAGTACTATCTTTCCAGTAACCCTTTTCAAGTCTTAAAAGTTTCATTCGACTTTTCTCTATTACTTATCCTCATCGTCAGTTTCTAGGCCCTTTCGATTCTACTTCTGTCATATCTTCCTTGATAACCTCTTTTTCAGCCCTCCTACCTCAATGTTAGTTCCAGTTCTCACTACTAATCTCCCTTCTTCCAGCATGACCTCTGGAAATCCAGTATATACCCTCTATTAGATCATCTCCCTAGACTATTACTGTGATTATATCACTTCCTACACCCAATTTCTTTTTTGTCTTTTGTTCAACTGCCTTACAATTTCTATTTGTAAAACCATATATTTTGTTTTCACATTCAAAATGGAATAATGTCAATAATATATAGAAACTACTAAAATGCTAAATTTAACTCGATGGACTTCTAGCAGGAGATTGAGTAAAGTTGATTATCTTACTAAAGTTTTATAAAATAGCAAGTTAGCCATTTGGTTGATGATAAAATGATATAGAGAAAGAAGAACAAATTCTTTATAACAACTCAGGATGCTTTGTTCTCTGGTAAAATGAAGTGCATTAATATTTATTAAGTGTTTATTTCTTGTAACATGCAGTTTATCTTTATAGTGAATTATACTCGACCAGTTATCATATTGGGACCTATGAAAGACAGGATAAATGATGACTTGATCTCAGAATTTCCTGACAAATTTGGATCCTGTGTTCCTCGTGAGTAACCGCATAAAAACTCTTTAATTGTTGTTCTTAACATTCTATCACTGTATGTGGCAAAAATAAAGATTTTTTAATGGTTTGTAGTTATTTTATCAATTATTTTATCCTCCATATTTTTCAGATTTAAATTATCTGTTGCATTGAACTTTACAATAATTTAAGTAGAAAATGGATTTATTGTGTTTTTAATACTAAACACTTCCCCAAGTTTTTTTCTGTTACAGATACAACTAGACCAAAACGAGATTATGAGGTAGATGGAAGAGATTACCATTTCGTGACTTCAAGAGAGCAGATGGAAAAAGATATCCAAGAACATAAATTCATTGAAGCTGGCCAGTATAACAACCATCTGTATGGAACAAGTGTTCAGTCTGTGCGAGAAGTAGCAGAAAAGGTAGGCCTTAAATAAACTTCAGAATATAGTTTCTAATCACGTGGTCCTTTTACAGTATAAAAGGGTAATAGGATAGAATTTTTTTTTTTTTTTTTTTTTTTTT
>PVJO010022979.1:0-26952 GCA_004026905.1 Hystrix cristata | reverse complement strand
GTCAGTGCGACCCGGGGAGTGGTGTTCCTAGGCGAGGTGGGACCTCTGTCTCCTGTCTCCCTGCTACTGTCCCCTTGTGGGTGACTCGAGGTGCGTCTTTACAACAACCCCATGCGGTCTCTCTCTCCCAGATAAGAAGATAGAAAGACTGGACACAGATGATTTGGATGAGATTGAGAAAATAGCCAACTGAAACGATTCCAGTCACTGGTGCCGCCTCCGTCACCGGCCTGCGTGGGAGTCCAGTGCTCGCCAGCCCAGACTCGACAGTCACCACAGAGACAAGGCACGAGGAAGACACTACCTACCTCATTAAATTATGTTTGGACTCGACAAAAATTCGTGGAAATGATGGGGAATGGTAGATTAATTGTTTATACAACTTTGGAGGATTAGGCGTGAATACACAAAATATACTTTTTGGAAATTTTGTCTTTTTCGCCAGCATTTTCCCCATGATATGCTAATCTAGATGCTGTGGCTGATTACCTGTCCAGGATCCTTTGTGACAATTCTTGCTTGTTCTCTGGCTTGGAGTGTGTGGGCAGCCTTCAGCACACATGAAGTGACAGAGTAGAGGTGAAGAGGGAACACAGGGAGAAGCCCAAGTAGATGTTTGGAAGCCTAGTCATTTTGTCTGGAGGATGGCACGAGGCAGCAGCGCGGCCCTGTGACCTTCTGCTTTGGACCTGGCATGGGACAGAGTATTGCCAGCCCCTCTGTCCTAATGCCCATACCAGGAAGGGATTACCTGTGATGGACCAAAATGCCAACCTTGGGACTGTTGTATGCAGGTTTGTGTCTCAGGACTGAGGCTTATTCTTTTCAGCAGATACAATCTGGGTAGTGCACGTTTGATTATTGGTGGGTCCTTGGCTTGTGCTTAAGTTCTCTGGAGAAGGAATCTTGAGAATCAGTAGTAGCCTAGGCTTGCAACAAAACCTGGTTTCGCATCACATGCAGTGCCTTTTTACATTCCTCATATCACCTTGACCCATGTTATCCTCAAGCAACTAGACAGTGATCTGAGGTTTGAATTCTCAGTGAAAATTTAAAGTTCAAGTTTCCACTGGCTTGTTTCAAGGCAACTCCATATGTGGTCAGCAGTAGTCACAAATTCTTGCTTTACCTCCAGATGCCACAAGGCAGTTTTTGTCAGAGCTGGGGAATAATTACAGGTATTTGGCATCTTGATTATAAAGGGATTCTGAATGTCTGCATTTACAGTGCCTGGAATATAAACAGGTTCGATTAGGGACTATTAGATGGATTACAGCCAGCCACTCATCTATCTAAGGCAAAAGTCGTCACCAAGTTCTTTGGTCTATCCTCACTTGGCCTTTGTGTATAGAATATACACAGAGCAAACAGTAGGAGCAAACGACAGAAGTCAATGTGTCTTCATGTGTGGCCAAGGCCACTGGTACCCCCAGAGAGACAAAGCAAAGATGAGATGACGCTCATTTGCAAGAGTAGTGTGAAATTCCAACCAAGAGAAGTCTCAGTTCTTTCACCTTGATACAGAGGACCTGGAAGAGGAATTTTACTCTCTTTTTTTCTTTTTTGTGGTGCTGGAGATCGAATCCAGGGCCTTGTACATGCTTGGAGAGTACTCTACCACTGAGCTGCATCTCCAGTGAAGAGGTTTTATGTGATGAAAACTAATTCCAGATCTTTCTCTTAGCCATTTCTGTTTTAAAATTAGATGTCACCTGGGAGGGGAAGGGGCCAATGTCAGCCTCCAGGTGGTTTCCTTACTCTGGCATTATGGAGAGGGAGACTGTCAATTCTGCCACTTTCCCCCAGGGGGCATTAGAATATGTAGTCTTTTCTCAGTGTTTCTGGTCATCTTTGACCCATCTTAGGAGCCTTGTAAGAAGAGAAAAAATGTTGTACTCCCCTGAAGTCCTGTGAACCAACCCTGAAATAACTAAAAACAAGGCTAATACTTAAAGAAGCATATGGACAGCTCACTAGGCTGCAGACTGACTACGCTCCTCCCAACACACATAACCCATCTACCATTGTAGAAGGAAAATGGGAAGGAGTGTACTTCAGACTCTTCAATAGTAGAAGTAAATGCGCTTCTGGTAGAAGTGTGTATCAGCAGATCTTAATTTGGGGCCTGGAACTGGATAGGCTTCATCTACAAGGTATATGCATTAGTTTGAGTTTAAAGGTATATTCTTGGGGAGGGTCCCAGAGGATTATGCATTTTTTATAAATATGAAGGCCTAATGTTGTAGATGCCTCTGGAGGATGACCCCAGTGTCACTGTGAACCATATTCACAGTCCATATTCATGCCTGTCTCCAAGGGCTCAATGGTCTAGTTGCTTCTGTGACCTTTTGTAGCTTGGAGACATCAGTGATGTAAAAATGTATTGAGTTTGGTGAGCTTTGGTCCCCAGGGAATTTAGTCGTGCATTCATTTATATATATATATATATATATCTACAAACTGATAAATTGTGCTCTAGAACAGAGAAATAAACTCAGGAAATTTTTAATCAGTGGAAAATTCTGGATATGTTCATTATCTACAAACTTTGGGATTTTATTGGTTTTTTCTCAGTATTCACTGGCTGTGTGCATAGAACTAATTGTTGATGTATTTTTTATTGATGTTAACTATGAAGAATTCATGTTACTAAGACATTTCTGAGCATAAAGGAAGTGGTAGCATGTTTTTTGTTGCTGGTTTTAGTACTAAGTGAAGAGTGAACATGTTATTCCTCTATTTCAGTTCACATGGCTTCAGCATGAGCAGCTGTGAAATCTCCACAGGTTACAGGCCCTGTTCAGTTGCCACAGGGCTGTTCACATTGCTTTTTTCTGCTGGTAAATGAGAGGAGTGACCTAACTATTCAGAAAGCTGATTCTTTTGTTCTGTTCTCCTGAGTCTTAGGAGAAGAGTAGAAATGGGGCCTAGAGATCGGTCTTCTTCCTATGTTGTTTACATCTCTTGTTTCTTCTTTGATATGTAGGCTATTTCATATGAAGTGCTGTTGATATTCAGAAGATAAGTATTTCTGAAGTTAGAAGAAGTTTCATGAAGGAATGGAATTTGCAAATAACAGAAAATCAGGATTCCAATTGACAAAAGAGTGCCCTGGGCAGGAGAAAGGAATATTAAAACTAAAGCAAGTTCCCTAGGATAAAGGAAGTGTACTGGAGGGGTACTGAGGAGAGCAGCCCGGCGATGCGGGCAGAGGAAAGTATCAAAATGATAATTGATTTGAATTATTTGATCACATGATCGAATTATATTTTGATCACTGATTAGAATGTTTAAACAGTATCTCAGTCCATTTGTACTCCTATAACAAAATACCTGTGATTGGGTAATTTATAACAACAAATTTGTTTCTCAGTTCTAGAGGGAGGAGGGGTCCAAGCACTAGCAAGGCTGATGTCTGAGAAGAGCTGCTCTCTGTATCCAATATGGTACCTTCCTCCTGCTTCCTTCAGAGGGGAGCACCACTGTGTTCTCACATGGCAGAAGGGGTGGAAGGGCAAGAGAGCACTCATCAGCCTTGAGCCCTTTTATAAGGATGCTAGTGCCAGTACCAAGTATGGTGGTGCATGCCTGTAATCCTGGCTCTCAGGAGGCTGAGGCAGAAGAATCCTCATCAGTTCAAGACCAGCCTGGGCTACATAGTGAGTTCAGGCCAGCCTGGACTACATAATGAGACCCTGTCTCAAAAAAAAAAAAAAAAAAGGCTAATTCCTTTCACCCTCATAATTCAATAATAACTGTTGTACTGGAGATTAAATTTCAACATGAATTTTGGAGGGGGCATCATTCAAAGCATAGCAAATGATATTTGGATATGATATTAATTTTTCATAGGTTCTTATCACAAAAAGGAAGTGTTAAAAGTTTTTGGGGAAAATTAGTCTAGCAGATGTCTAGGATATTGGATATACTGGAGGTAGAAAAGACTGGCGCTCAGAAATCCAGATTTCATTGCCTCAGTCCTATCACACAGCCAGTGCTAAAGTGTCACTGGTTGTACTGAGAATATAGAAAAGAATGAAGGAACTGAGGAAGAATGGTAGGCTTTTACACCTTCTTGTTATTCCCCAAAGAATTTGTGGCTTTTAAAAATTTACCTTTTCTCTCCAGCAGCCCCTCACACACAAAATTAGCTTCGCTATACATAATAATTCTGGGAAGAAACCCACAAGGAAGATGTGGAGAGAACAGATGGCAGGGTTGGGGATTTAGCTCAGAGGTAAAGCGCTTGCCTAGCAAGTGCAAGGCCCTGAGCTTGATTCCCCAGCAACCCCCCGTCAAAAAAAGAACAGATGGCATTAGAGTTGAATCTCATACACATTAGTTTATATATCAAGTCTGTGACCTTTATAAAAGGACTCACCAGGTGCGGTGGTGCACACCTATAATCCCTGCACTTGGGAGGCTGAGGCAGGAGGATCGCCATCAGTTCCAGGCCAGCCTGGGCTTCACAGTGAGTTCAAGGCCAGTCAACCACATAGTGAGACCCTGTCTTAAAAAACAAACAAAAAGGGACTGACCTCTCCTTCACCACCAACACCAAGGTATAGATTTCAGGGACCCTCCATGTTTCTCATGCACTTGGACATAGAAAACAGATTCTTTGGGAACCTGTTGCACTTTTACATGAATTTGCTTTTCTGCTTTATAATAAATATTCTTCATTCTGTTGCCTGACTCCTATTGCATCATCTTCCAAAAATGACACTGTTGTAGGTGAGGGCCACTTGGGGGACTGTGCTAAAAGGCTCCCTTGCCTTGCTTATTCTGAATCAGAGAGCAGGCTTTGAACATGTAGTGCAAAGTCAGAGGCCAGGTGAGGGCGGTGGATCCATCTCCTTGTCTTAGCAACCATTCTGGTATTAGTGTTCAGCCAGGCTGGGTGCTGTTCCCTAGTAGGGCTGGTCATGAAACAGGAGTAGTGGGTGGGGAAAAGAATGTGTGGCCTGACAGTGGTGGCTGGCTGGCATGTCCACGACTGAGATGAGATATCCCTTCTGTTTTAGTCACGTCTTCTGAGCAGAGGAGGGGTGGGGTAAAGGAGCAGACCTTTTGTTTATGCAGTCCTTTAACCCAGAATTATGCCACCTTTTGTCAGGGTGGGAGAGGGGTGTTTAGGCGGAACTTGCCTAGAAGACTACTCATTTTGTAACTACTATTACATCCACATCAATATGATTCCAGTATCCTTGGAATTCCCAGTTGGAGAACAGCCAAATGGTTGTAGGTTCTTACCTTGTCCCTAAGAGTAAACTTCCCACTGCTTACACCAGAGGGCACAGCTCAGCCCAGGTCAGGTTGTGTGGCCAAGTGTGCCAAGTTCATTGTGCTCTGGTCTATTTATTTTCCTCTCAGACAATAGTAGCTACTTTTGAGTCCAGGTTTAACAACAAAGGCCCAATGCTGAGGCACTGTTTTGTAATTTCTCAAATATTAGGCCAGAGAGACACATTCTATTAATCTGAATTCACAGTGTTTAACATCAATGGAGACAACTTCAGAAAAACCTCCGATGCATGCCTCTAGCTCCGTGGATAATCTCCTCCCCTTCCCTATCCCCCCTCCAGATGATCAACCACTGAGCTACATCTCCAGTTTTTTCTAAATATTTTGAGGTCAGGATCTTACTAAGTTGCCCAGCCTGGCTTTCAGCTTGTGATCCTCCTGCCTTATCCTTCTGTGTAGCTGGGGTTACACCCAGCCCCATAGATCTTTCTGGTTAACCACCCAGACTCCACAATGAACATTTCAAGACTCACTCACCTCAAACTTTCAACTCCATCGTCCCTCAGCTGTCAGCAAATAATCTCCCTGTTTCAAGAAATTAGCCAGTATAAGAAAATTCCCTCAATCTTTCGACCACCAGACTTACCTCACTCAGACACTTCCTCCTATTCCAAGGGGAAATATATCCCTATAATCTTAAATTTCTCACCAGGCGTGGTGGCACATGCCTGAAATCCCCAGGAAGATTGCTGCGCATTCAAGGACAGCCTGAACTTACATAGCAAGATCCTGTCTCAAAAAAAAATTTTTTTAGCAAGCGCAAGGCCCTGAGTTCGATCCCTGACACAAAAAAAAAAAAAAAAAAGAAAAATTTTTTTTCTCTACCAGTCCACCAAATTCCCTCTCCTGGCATGTTAAGGCTCCATTCATTGTCCCCCTCATATTTTCAACCTTGTTCACCCCATTAGCTCTGCATCAGTATTTTAAAATTTCATACCTGATTACTAAAGTTCTACTCTCCTTCATCTTCTCATATTTCTTCTTGATGGCCCAAAGTCTTGTATGAGCTGTTTCTATGCACTGAGTCCTACTCCTCAAATGTCTGTAGCCTGACTTCTGCCCCATGGCTCCTTTGAAATAGCCTTTGCCAAGGACACTGGTGACCTTTTTGGATGTTCCTAATCCAAAAAACACATTTTGGTCATCATATTTGACTTCTCAGCAGTATTTAACACCGGACAATCCCTTCCTCGAGCCACTTTTCTAGTGAGTGAACTGAAACACCCCACTTACTGGTCTTCCTTCTCTCTGACCATTTCTCAGCTCCTTGGCAGATTCCCTTACTCACTCTTAAACTTAACTGTTCTCCACGGTTCTGTGCTGGACCATTACTTCCTCTCTCTGGTGCGGGCAATTTTGTTCATTCCTGTGGCTTTGTCTGTTGTCAACTCTCAAATCTATACCAAGACTCGATGTTGAACTCCAGGGCGGTAATAACAACTGCTCACGCGGCAACATAATCAGCATGGAACCCATCATCTCATACCATCACCAAATGCCACCAATCCATAAACCTGGACTTTGCTTTTGGCTCTTCCTCCAAGTTTACCTCACAAAATGGCATTATAGTTGCTGTTGCTCAAAACCCGGGCTAACAGTCATGAAGCAACTTTGTAGCAGTTATCCATTGACGTCTCAAGTCAGCCCAAAATGATTTAAGATGACGGCCTTTGTCAAGATTGTCCCCCAGGCTCACTCATGCAGCTGGCTTTCCCCAGCTGGTGTCTGGACTTGCCGGGATAAACCAAGCCGTGTTCTTTTAACTTTATGTCTTGGAAGGTGATCTCTTGGTTCCTTCTAAGAGGAGAGCGCAGAGGCAGGAAGATCTCAAGTTCGAACGCACCCTGTGCCACTTTGAGAGATGCTGTCTCGACATTAAAAAAAAAAAAAAAGGTACGGGGATGTAGTTTAGGGTGCAAGCCCTGGGTTCAGTCCCCCGCCTGAGTTTGCTTTCCATGGGAAGGGGCGAGGCCCCAGGACAGGCAGGGCGCGGACAGGTGACGTCGATCGCTGGCAGGAACTGACGTCCTCGTAGAGTACGGTGCTTCCGGTCCGCGTGAGCGGGGTTTTGCACCGGCCGCAGGCTGACGGCAGGCATTGAAGGGCTGAGCCGTGCAGTTTTTCTCAAGTTGCTCTCTCCGGCAGAATGGCCACAGACTCTTGGGCCCTGGCGGTGGACGAGCAGGAGGCGGCTGTCAAGTCGGTGAGTAGCTTCAGGCGGGAAGAATGTAACCGACTCAAGCGAACTGGTCTCGAGCAACGGAGCTTTCCGAGTTGGGCGGGCCTGAGGCTCGCAAGCACCTGCCGTTTGCCGCAGGCGGTCACTTAGTCCTGGTTTGCTCGTGGGGCTAAAAAAAACAATGTCCACCTTTTTATCTCCATCTGGGCTAAAGAATTTGTCTTGTGATCCATCTATCCGCGCTCCGTATGTTGTAGTTCTATAATGCACCTCTTTCTCGTGATGATTCTAAGGGGAAGCAAATTCAGATGCTAATTTCTTTTTCGTTGAGTTTTTTGAGCGTTCTTGGACTGTATTTTATTTAATAGTTCTTAGATGTATGCTTAACGTGGTTGGCAGATTATTGCTCTTTGTAGAAATAACAGATTCAGGTTTATCCTTGCTTTTTTTTTTTTTTTTTTTTTTTTTGATAAAGACTAGAGTCTCTCCGTGTACCCTAGGCTGACCTCGAACTCGCAATCCTACCTCAGCCTCCCGAATGCTGGGATTACAGGTGAGGGCCACTATACCCGGCTCAGATTGAGATTTCACGTTTTAGTCAACTACAAATTATTTCATTGATGTTTAAAGTGACATTTAGTTTCATATATTGCTTCTTTTTATTAATGTAGATCCTTTCAAGTGGAATGTATAATGTAAATGGTTGGTTTATATCCAAGACACTAAGTTTAGATTTGTTTGGTGGTAATAGACTTATGGTTTTAAGAATGTAAACTCAGCACTTAAGAGGCTGAGGCAGAAGGATCGCAAAGCCATGAGTTCGAGGCCAGCCTGAAATACATAGCAAGACCTTACCTGAAAAAAAAAAAATTAACAACAACAACAAAAAGAATGTAGGGTTTTGTTTTATGGTAGCCTTAAGCCTTATGTGACTTTTTAATGCTTGGATTACATTTCTTCTCCAGTCATGTCTTGTTGTTGTTGTTGTTTTGGTTTGGTTTGGTTTGGTTTTTTGAGACAGGGCCTTGCTGTGTAGTTCAGGCTAGTATTGGACTCGCAATGTATCCCAGGCTGGCCGCGAACTCACAGCGATCCTCCTGCCTCAGTGCTTGGATCATGGATGTGCAACCCCACACCCAGCCTTCCAACCGTGTTTATTGTTTCAGGAGTATTTTCAATTTGTCAGCAGGTATTTGAAATGGACTAAGCCCACGGGAGGACAGGAAGCAGATTTAGAGTCTAGATGGAAAGGCTCAAATAGGAGAAATGCTATTAAAGTGGTAAGGATACTGTGATAAATGAGCTTCTGAGCAATCAGAAGAGACTTTTTTAAAAAAATTTTATTTTTTTTTTTTTTGTGCTGAGGATTGAACCCAGGACTTTGCACTTGCTAGGCAAATGCTCTAACCACTGAGCTGAATCCCGAACCAAAAAAGAGACATTTATGATTAGAAAAACCAGGTACTTTCTTGTGACCTGGACATTAGAAAATGAATCATATCTAAGACAAGTGAAGGTAAAAGGCATTTTAGGAGGACAGAATGCATCAAAGCATTGGATAGGAGTTAGAACTCATTTTCACTCCATCTTAGGTTATCAGATTAGGGTAGGGACAGTATAGAAAATATTGCAGAGTATTTACTGTGAACTTTAACTAAGAACTAAAGAGAAAAGGCTGTATTTGGTAGGTCTGGGGTTTTTTTTGTTTTGTTTTGTTTTGTTTTTGATTTTTTTTTTTGGTACCGGGGATCGAACTCAGGGCCTCATGCTTACGAGGCAAGCATTCCAATCACTGAGCTAAATCCCAGGTCCAGGTCTGGGGTTTTTAAGAGAAATACTGCCAGATACTTCTGCCAGGAGGGCTGCCAGAATATATTGGACTGCAGAGAGCAAATTGTATTAGAAGGAATGACACATAAATGAAAGGAGATCAATGTGCAGGTTACTCTGATTGCCCAGAGATCGAGGGCATATTTTGGACAGTGGAAGTGAAGATGAAGGAGTAGAATCAAAAGGTATTGTGAGCTGGGCATGTGGCACAAGCTTGTAATCCTAGCACTGGGAGGCTGAGGTAGGAGGATCACAAGTTCTAGCCAGCCTGGTTAGTTTGGCAGTTTAGTGAGACCTTGTGTCAAAAAGGGCTGGGAATGTAGTTTAGTGTGAAGGCCCTAGATTCAGTCCCCACTACCTCTACAAAAACTACTCATGAAGATTTGCTAACATAACGCAAAAAGAAGAGAGATAAAGGTAGATGTTAATATCTTCAGCCTGTATTCTCTAGGCCTTGTTATTAAAGTGCTAGTAACAGGAATAGGGAAGTGAGTTGGAGGGCAGATTTGGTCTGAAGAATGAGTGCAGGTCTGAATGTTCTGAGTTCAAGGAAAATTAACATCTTGGTTTAGTGTCTTAGCTTTTCTAGAGTCAATGGTTTGTAAGAGAGCAGATTTAATATAGGACATTTATAACTTATAATATTCACCCACAAGCCAAATACAGGAAGAGTACCGAATGTCTATCTATGCACTAGAGACCCAAAAGATCCAATCAAGGGCTGGGAGCCCACAGCACTGTCCCCATGTACATCCATGTCTGCAGATGATAGCTGAAGAAATCTTTACTGGAACCAGAACACAATGCTCACAGCAGAGATGAAGACCAGAGCTCCCCCGAAGTAACAGCAGCCATCCTTGATGACAGCAAGGCCCCGAGCTCCTTCCTCGAGGAGAACAGCTGAGTTCTCTTCTGGAGAACTGGCCTCAGCAGAGCTTCTCCTGGGAAACAGCCTGCCAACTAGCTTCTGCTCCCGTTCTGCTTTAAGTTGCATCAGCAACAATCCTCAGGTGGATCCTCTATACCCAGCATCACACCAGCTCAGTCCAGCTGGGCGTTCTGGCTCAAGTTGACCACAATAAGTCCATCACAGTTAGTATCTGTGTTGGGAGCCCCCAGAAGTTTTCACTTGGTTTGATGATTTATGTAGTTCAGTCTGGCCTTGAACTCGCCATGTAGCCCAGCTGGCCTCAAATTCTTGGTAATCTTCTGGCCTTGGCCTCCAGAGTGCTAAAATTACAAGTGTGTACTACCACACCAAGCTCACCTCTTTTAAATCACACAGGGCTGTGTACATTCACTCTGTCCCATGTCAAGGACACTGCCTTCTGGGAGAGGAAGGGTTAATCATCAGAAGGCTCCTTGCTGAGTGAATAATTCAGACTGATGGACAGTAAGGGGTTGATTGGCTGACTTTTTGGGTTTTTTTCATTCTGGGGATTAAACTCACACAGAGCTACAGCCCCAGCCCTTTTTAGTTTTTTATTTATTTATTTATTTTAGTTTTTAGTAAATCTATCCTCCTTTTTTTTTTTTTTTTTTTGTGGTGCCAGGGATCGAACTCAGGGCCTTGTGCTTGCTAGGCAGGCACTCTACCCACCGAGCTATCTCTAGCCCTTTAGTTTTTTAATTTGAGAGAGTCTTGCTCAGTTGCCCAGGCCAGGCTTGAACTTGTAATCCTTCTGCCTCAGATTCCTGAGTTGCTGGGATTACAAGTGGGTGTCACCACACCTAGCATCAGTCAGGCTTTCTAAAAATTACACTAGTCACTCAGGAGGCTGAGGCAGGAGGATCACTACAACTTCGAGGCCAGCCTGTGCTACGTAGTGAGTTCAAAGCCAGCCTGAACTGTAGCAAGACCCTGTCCCCCCCCAAAAAAAAATCAC
Source organism: Hystrix cristata (assembly GCA_004026905.1). Lineage (NCBI taxonomy): Eukaryota > Metazoa > Chordata > Mammalia > Rodentia > Hystricidae > Hystrix > Hystrix cristata. Next base: position 15,753 of record PVJO010022979.1, on the reverse strand, counting down.
ACTGATTAGTGTGGTCTAATTAGGGGACTCCAGATGGTCTCAGTCACATTTTCAGACTATCCCAATTGTAGCTATTTCGTTCTCATTGTATACGTCCTGAAAATGAGAACCCAGCCAGTAGATGAGACTTGGTAAGATACCTTCCTGGATCTTTGTCAGCCTTCGCATTGGCCATCAAAGAAAGGACGTCCACCCTTAAGGAGGTAGCGTGTGGCCCTGCTTTTTCTCTGGAAAACCTGGTTTCTAAGATGAGATGACTACTCTTACTATGGAAGGGTAGATTTCTTTCTCTAAAAGATGCAGAATAGAGTCAGTTGGAAAAAGGTCGGAAGGGGCATGATTATTGAACAAAGTATATAATAAGCCCTCAGGAACCAGCGGTTACCAGAGGGTAATGACTTAGTACGTCAGCTCAGGGATCTTGGGGGCAGGCTGTGGGCCTAGGAGTTTATTTGGAAATTCTCAGAATTTAACAACATACCTTTATAATATCACCTCTATAGCACACTTCTTCCTCTTACCAACTCTTACTTAGAACATAGAAAATTCTTATGAAAGTGGAGACTTGATTGCAAGTTTATTATTTCTCTTCTGGTACTTTACTTTGCAACTTACTAAGCAAGTTTGTATTTTAAATTTTGAAACATTTTCATATCAGGGACTTGAGTTTGGTGGTTGTTTCATTGTAATAAGCGTGCAATACTGGGGATAGAACCTAGTGCCTTCACACTGAGCTATATCCCCAGCTCTTTTATTTATTGCAAATTAATTAGTCAATTATTTTGTTTTGTTTTTTGGTTCTGGGGATCAAAATCAGGGCCTTGTGCTTGCAAGGCAAGCACTCTAACCACTGAGCTAAATCCCCAGCTCTTGTTTTTGTTTTTTTTTTTTCTTCTTGTTTTTGTTTTTTGAGATGGTGTCTCACTATGTAGTTCGTGTTGGCCTTGAACTCTTCATGTAGCCCAGACTGGCCTGGAACTCATGGTTACCCTCCTGCCTCAGCCTTCCAAGTCCTGGGATTACAGCCATGCACCACTATGCTTGACTTTACTTTTTTATTTTTTAATTTTGAGACACAGTCTCATTAAGTTGCCTATGCTGGCCTCAAACTTACAGCCCTCTTGCCTCTGCCTCCTAGAGTGCTAGGATTACCAAGGGTTGTAGTTTATTTTCTGTTACTTTAATACAGTGTGGGTTTCAGGGTTAAAAAGGAAAAGCAGGGCTGGAGGTGTAACTAAGGGTAGAGTACTTGCCTGGCATTCTTTTTTTTTTTTTACATAGATTTTTATTAAAATGTATCCAAAATTACACACACTTAGAGGTCATTACACAAGCTTACAGGCCACAGTACATTGTGCCTTTTGCTTATGACAACAAGCAATGTAAACAACCACATAGATGCAGCATTAAGTCACAACTACATAAAGTTACTGTAGTACCTAGTGTACGTGTCAGTTTTAAGTTTGGGTTATTACATTCTTGTTTTTAAGATATCATTATTCCAGGGCTGGGGATTTAGCTCAGTGATTAGAGTGCTTGCCTTGCAAGCACAAGGCCCTGAGTTCAATCCCCGGCACCACCAAAAAAAAAAAAAAGATACCATTATTCCTCTGGATTCCCAATCCCCTCCCCCTTTGCGCTCTTGTTCCCTTGGACCGTTTGCCTCTTAGCTTATATCTAACACTTTGCCTTTTTGTATCCATTGTTTACCTTTTCTTTTGTTTATGTTTTGTTGTGTGGCATTCTTGAGGCCCTGGGTACAATCCCCAGTGCTGGGGGGGCGGACTTTACTTGAGGTATTTAAGTGGTATCATTCTCAGAAAGAAACTGGGTGTTTCTACCACTGAAAAGATGAAATATTTAGTGAAGATTAGATGTTCTAGAAAGAATATTCTTGGGAGAAAAGTAGAGGTTTGGAACTCTTATACGCTTTCTCTCTACTATTGCATTTAGCACCCCACCCCCAGGGATAATGAAGATGATGTGGAATGTTTTTGCCCTGACTTTTGGCAATTCTGCATTGAGCAGAACAGATCAGCTGCCTGATTGTAGTTGTGTAATAGTTCTTGCTAGGCTGTCACTGGGGAGCTCCTGCTTGCCCCAGGCCTTCTTTGATTAGGACCTTTGCTTACGGTGTTTCCTTTTATTCCTTCTCAGATGAGCAGTTTGCATATTAAGGAAGAGAAAGTCAAAGTGGATACCAACGGTGAGTCACTAGTGCCTGCAGGCCAGGTGCAAGTTACATGTGCTGCTCTTTTGCCCTCACAGCTACAGTGAACAATGGAGCTTTCCTTTAGGGCTGTGTTTGGCAGACCACAGCACTGGAACTGAGAGCCCAAAATTAGATTTCACTACTGAAGGGGCAATATGTCCATTTTCCAGATTTTTCTAGCCTCTGACGTCTTAAAATCAAGAATCACTTTTGTACCTGTTCATTTACTGATGTATCTTTAAATTTTTTTAAACTTTTAAAAAGTTGAATCTGGGTTCCACACTCAAAGTATAAAGAAGTACAAGACCTCATCCCCACTCTTACATGTGGTCCTTTGCTGGTGCTGCCCCAGTGAAGTACCACGAAGCTGAGTAGTGTGAACAGCAGTAGTGTATCAGCTCAGAGTTTGGAAAGCTAGCATGTCGGCAAGGTTGGCTGCCTCAGGGTGGGGAGGAGGACCCTGTGCCGGGCCTCTCCCCAGTTCTCTGGTTTGCTGCAGTCTGCTGTGGCTTCTCTCCTGTCTCCACCTTCATCTTCACATAGCAGCCCCCTGGGTGCCTCTGGTGCCCAGTAGTGCCACTGTTTGTGTGGTGCTGGGGATTGAACCCAGGTTCTCAAGTACACCAGGTCAGTGCTCTACCAGTAAGATAAATCTGCAGCCCTCAGTTTCCCCTTTTTATTTATTTTGGTTTTTTGAGATAGCATCTTGCTGAGGTTCAGGCTGGCTTTGAACTCACTATGTAGCCATGGCTGGCCTCAAACTCTTGGCAATCCTCCTGCCTAAGTCTCCTAAGTGCTGGGATTACAAGCATGCCTGGCAGCAGTTTCCCTTTTTTTGTGGGGCGGTGCTGGGGATTGAACTCAGGGCCTTGCACTTGCTAGGCAAGCACTCTAGCACTTGAGCTAAATTCTCAACCAGCTTCTTTTTTTTAATAAGGATCCAGACATACATTTTTTGGGGTTTTTTTCCCTTACTTTAAAATCTCAGTACTCTTTTGGGGGGGGCTGCTGGGGATCAAACTCAGGGCCTTGCACTTGCTAGGCAAGCGCTCTACCACTGAGCCAAATCCCCAATCCCTTACTTACTTGTTTTTAATCAAACATTTAGGATTTGGCCAACCTGATAGGTAAAAAATGGTGGGTTGTGTTTGCTGATATAAGGCTGTATTTTAACATAGGATAAGTAAGTCAAGTGACAAAATTTTCTTATGTGCAGTACTTAAAAACCTCCTAGAAATACAACTCACTAAACATAAATGCCAGTTTTCATATTTGGGTCACTGAAGCTTTAGCGTTTTCGTTGTCCCACCTTTTAGATGGTTTAAAAATTGCCTTTCCTGTGACAACTGTTTTCGTCTGTAGGTGTTGTCAAAACTAGTCCCACGGCAGAGAAGACAGATGATGAAGAGAAAGGTAACTACTCCTTGAAGACCTATGGCAAGAGACAGAGCCTGACCCCAGCCTTGCCTTCCTGGAGCTGGAGGTGCCGAGTTACAGATCAAGGGAGGAGCAGGCTCCACCAAGGGCTGTAGGGAGATAGAGTGCTGGTCAGAAGTGCTGTGTCCTGGAAGCCAGAGGAAGTGTGTCGAAAATAGTGGTCAGCTAGAGCTAACAGGGTAATTGAGAGAACAACCTGAGCCAGGCGAGTTGTGTATTCCTGTAATCTCAGCTGCTTAGAGGCTGAGGCAAGAGGATTGCAGTTCTAATGCTAGCTTGGGCAGCATAGCAAGATTCTACCTCAAAAGAAAAAAAACCTACAAATTAACCATTGGATCAGTTTGGCATGTGGTAATCACTGGGGACCTTGGCAAGGGCTATTGAGGGTGTGCATTGAACAGAAAAGGAAAGGAAATGAATATAGACAGCCTTTTTAGGGAATGTTCCAGAAAGGGGGGTTAATGAAATGGGCCGGTGGATGGGTGGGACTGTGGGTTAGAGGAGGAAGCAGGTTTATAAAGAGAGATGTTAAAACAGGTTCAAATGCTGGTGGGAGTGGCCCCGTGGAGGGGAACAGTGACAGTGCAAGGGGGCAGTGCTCCTGTCCCATGCACAGGAGAGTGTAGGGCCTACCCCAGGCAGAGGCTGGGCCTCAGGGTCATAGGAGGGATGGTGCAGGGGGTGGGCCACATGTGGGCATGTGCAGCTGAGACCCAGAGTGAGAATGTGGGGGGCTCAAGGTTTGAAAAGAGAGGAGAAGGTATAATGGAGGTTTCAGGAGGAATTAGACTGTGGAAACAAGAGTTGGCTGAGTTGATCAGCCCATTTGACTCTTGTAGTCAAGAGTGAGGGCTCAGGGCCACATGCCTTCATCCTGACACTCTTGAGAGGTTGAGATAGCAGGAGTTGAAGCCCATCCTGGGCAATTTAGCAACTTAGCAAGATCTTGCCTGAAAATAAAAATGAAACAGGCTAGAGACAGCTCAGTGCAGAGGACCTGGGTTCAGTCCCCAGTCCCAAAAATAAAACAGTAAGAAAAAGAATTTAAAGGGAGAGCTGCCAATGTGACTGTTTTCCCCAGCCTTGCATGGCTGCCCAGGTGTGGGGCTGAAAGGGGATAGAGCACTTCACAAGGGTGGGGTTTGATTTTACGTAGCTGTGCAATCTGCCGGTTTCTCGGACAGAGGACAGAGCTGCCCAGTCTTTACTCAACAAGCTGATCAGAAGCAACCTTGTGGACAGTACAAACCAGGTGGAAGTCCTGCAGCGGGACCCCAACTCTCCCCTCTACTCCGTGAAGTCTTTTGAAGAGCTCCGCCTGTGAGTACTCCTTGCTCTGAACAGGTCTTCCTCTCTAGGCCCTCCCCTGTAGAGCTGACCACCTCACACATTCTGGTGGGAATTTTGCTTCTTTTACTCTTAAAACTTTTATTTATTTATTTTAAAGGTAGTGAGGTTTTACATTGATTAAGGTAGAAAAAGAAGTATGCTCTGCAGGGTGAGAGCAGCCACTCAAAGAACTTACAGTGGCCTACTTACTCTGAGTAGGTAATAGCTCACCTGATCCAGAATTGGGAGAGCAAGCTGAGCGTAGTGGTAGTTCCGCAGTACAGTGCCTGCCTCACATGCATGAGGCCCAGGGTTCCACCTCCAGCAACATACACACTTGGCAGGGTGAAGATGTGTGAACAGTCTCACAGTGACGGTCTTCTGCCCCTCTCTTGGAGACCCAGTTCTCCTCCTAATAGGTTTCTTTTCCTCCCTTTCTCCCCTCCACTCTTTTGTTGAGTTAGGGTCTTACTGCTCAGGTTGGCCTCAGACTCCTCCACTCAAGGAATCTTGCCTTAGCCTTCCAGGCTGCTGGGATTAGAGGTGTGTACTACCGGCTGACACCTGGCTTTCTTGATAGAAATTTGACTTGTTTGTTTGTTTGCTATTTTGTTTTGTTTTTTGAGACAGGGTCTTGCTATGTAGTTTGGGGTGGTCCTGAACTCACTATGTAGTCTAGGCTGACCTTGAACTCATGGTGATCCTGCTGCCTCAGCCTCCCACACACCTACCTTCTTGATAGAATTTTTTTTGATAGAGATTTTGTAATGCCACAAATGTATTCACCATAGCTGAAAGTCTTTTTTATTTTATGCTCTTAGAACTTTCAATAAAATATTGGCTGGCAGGTGATATCTGGATGTCAGGAACATTGCTTATATTAGGTAAGCCCTTTTGTTAGGCTCTAGGGTTTGGATTCTTTTTTTGGTGGGGGTGTGCTGGGGATTGAACTCAAGGCCTTGGGCTTGCTAGGTGATCGCTCTACCACTGAGCTAAATTCCCAACCTGGAGGGTTTACATTTTTAAGAAGAGCTCATCTGCTTTTAGAAGGTCTGTTAACAGAGTCTGCATTCAGCCAGGCGTGGTAGCATATACCTGTAATCCTAGCACTCAGGAGGCTAAAGCAGGAGGATTGTCTTGAGTTCCAGGCCATCCTGGGCTACATAGTGAGTTCAAGGCCAACTTGAACTACACTGCGAGATCCTGTATCAAAAAAAAAAAAAAAAAAGTTTGCATTCCTGGTATCTAGAGCAGAAAGCAACTTTTGACAGTTCCAATTAAAAAAAAAAAAATCCAGAATCCAGAAGTAAGCTTTACAGGGAGTATATTTATGGCATTGTGCTAAAAATTACTTTTAATGTCATTATTTTATAAGGCAGAGAATTAGGAAGGTCCATACAGAGTGTTTCGTTTTCTTCAGTAAGTTAGTTAAGTGGTGTTTATGGGTGGTTAGGTTAATGTACACACCACTGCACTGGCTGTTTGGAGGAACACAATACATACCTACCATTCTTGCTGCCTGCCAGGATCTGCTGGTGAGTAAGAATGTGGTAGGATAAATGGATTATTTGCCTTTGTTCAGTAAAATTTGTAGTATGCTGTGCCCTCTGGGCAAACAGAGGCAACATTCCTGCTGACTGTTAATGAGTAAGAGACACTGAAATAAGAGAGCTAACCAGCTGTTAGGAAGTCATTGTGAAGAGCAGGTTTTTAAAAAGTGTGACTTTTAAGGTTTTCGAGAAATTAGACTTTTCTATGTGTGTTTCCCCTATTCAGGACTTTATTCACCAAATCTGTCACCCCTGCTTGCGTTCTTAAACTCACTGGGGCAACTAGATGCACTCTCTTGTTTCCTGAGACTGAGAGTTTGTTCTTCCAAGATCAGTGGGTGGGTATTTTTAGGTTCCTTTCATTGAAAAGACTTGAGTTCTCAGTTCATCCACTGATGAATTGCCCTCTTTGAAAGGTAGGTTCTCTCTGAGTTAATTGCTGGAAGCCAAAGGAAACAAAGAATAGAACACCAGTCACCTAATATACTTGGAATTTTTATCCTTAAAAGAGTTGAAATCTAGGGCAGGCATGGTGGCCCATGCCTGTAATCCCAGCACTGGGGAGGCTGAGGCAGGAAGATGACCCAGCCTGGGCTACATGGTTCAAGGTCAGCTGAACTACATATTGAAACCCTGTCTCAAGACATCAAAAAATTTTAAAAAAATTTTAGAAAGATATGAAATTTGCAAAATAAAAGAAAAATAATGAGCCAGTGGAAGCCATTAGATTGCATGAGTCCTGATTAGGTAATGGCTTTGGTTCTTTGACAACAAAATCAGAAGCTGCCTTTTTTTTTTTTTTTCCAAGTTATGTCTCAGAACCAATATATGCCAGAAGAATTTACCTATTAGAGAGAGCCTGTTAACTTCCAGGGAAAGCTTAAAGAACAGAATTGTTAATTTTTCAGACTTAAAGTTGACTTTCCTTCTTTTTTTTTTTAAGACAGAGATGGCCTTGAACTTGTAGCCATCCTCCTGCTTCAGCCTCCCAAGTGCTGGGATTAGAAGAATGTGCCACCAGCCTGCCAGTTTGGCTTTTCCTTAGGAACCATGTGCTGTGGTTTTTGTTAAATACCTTGTCCATTTAGAGGTAGCAGAGAGCACATTGTAAAACGAGTGTAAAAGGAGTTCAATTGATAGTTATTGTGTAGCTACTTATTTAAGAAGTTGGTGCTTTGCCTTTTTTTTTTTAATACTGTTTTTTACTTTTTGTGGTGGTGGGACTTGAACCCAGAGCCTTGTATATGCTAGACAAGTACTCTACCACTGAGTTATATCCCCAGCCATTTAAAAAAATTTTTTTTGAGACAGGGTCTCACTAAGTTACCTAGCCTGACCTTGAACATGTGATCCTCCTGAGTAGCTAGGGTTACAGGTGGGACACTACCACACCTGGCAAATTGGTGCATCTGTATTCTTGATTTGGACTAAACATGATAGCAGTCTGAGCACTTGTAAAGTCCATTCTGATACCAAACCACCCTAAACCTACTTACTGTATATCCACTCCTAGAAACTGGTTTAATCAGTATTGTTTCTTCTTGGTTTTCCTGCATACTTGCACAGCTGACTTTGAAGGACCATAGAACACAAACAACTGGTTCTAGTTTAACATCTGTACCAAGAGATAAAAACCTAAAGTCTCAGGGCTGGGGATGTAGCTCAGTGGTAGAGCACTTGGCTAGCACACACAGGGCTCTGCATTCAGTCCTCAGCACTGCAGAGCACGTGCACGTGCGTGCACGCGCACACATACACACACACACACACACACACACACACACACCCTGAAATCCCATTTCCTAATTTGTTTTACACTGTGAATTAATAAATACTACTCTTGTTGTATCCAGGGAACACTTGGCGTCCAAGACCAACCAGATCTGTGGGATTTGGAGCATGAATTTATCTAAGAAATGGAAAGGAAAACAGTCTGTACTTTATGAATTGTGTCATTATTGCAGATTCAGATTAGTAGGGAGAAATCAGTTGTGGTGCACATACCTGTGATTACAGCACTTAAAAGGCTGAGGCAGAGGGTCAGGCATTCAAGGCCAGCTTGGACTTCATAGTGAAACTTTGTCTCACAAAACCAAAACAAAAAGAAAAACATGACTTGGGAACCCTTTTTTTATTTTGAAACGTGGTCTTGCTAATTCACTCATTTGCCCAGACTGAGCTCAACCTTGCCATCCTCTGCCTCAGTCTCCCGGAGTGTTGTGATTATAGGCATGTGCTGCCATACTTAGCTTGAGTTGGTTTTAGATAGCATTTTTTTTTTTTTTTTTTTTTGGTGCTGGGGATCGAACTCGGGTCCTTGTGCTTGCAAGGCAAGCACTTTAACCACTAAGCTAAATCCCCAGCCCTTAGATAGCATTTTTAAGGCATTAGAAAATGTCTGATATTTATGCATGCATACATGCATACTGGGGATCGAACTCAGGGCCTTGTGCTTGCAAGGCAAGCACTCTAACCACTGAGCTACTGATAGAGATAGGAGGCATCATTCTTGTAAGACATAAGGGAAGATAAGGTTATTGGCCTGAAAACAATTGCAGCTACTAAAATCTGTCCTGTGTCTACTTTTCCTCCTAGGAAGCCACAGCTTCTCCAGGGAGTCTATGCCATGGGCTTCAATAGACCATCCAAGATACAAGAGAACGCATTACCCATGATGCTTGCCGAACCGTGAGTGCAGACCCATGTGACCTGTTCCATAACTTACTAATGTGTCCACACACAGCTCTTACTGTTTCTGAGTACACAGTGGGCTGTTTGGGGACGTGTTTCTTCAGGAAAATAGCTTGACAAGTGCAGAGAGAATCACATTTTCTGTCTTTCCCACTCAACTGTAAAACTTGCTAATGATAGTGCTTTGTTTTATGTAATATTACAAATTGGCTTTTGATAAATGATTTGCAGCTGGGTATGGTACTGCACTCCTGTAATGCCAGCACTCTTGGAGGCTGAGGCAGGTGGATTGCAAGTCTGAGCCCAGCCTGGGCAATTTAGTGACTTAGCAAGACCCTGTCTCAATAAAAGGGCTGGGGGCCAGGTGTGGTGGCACCCCCCGCCGTAATCCCAGCACTTGGGAAGCAGAAGGATTGCGAGTTCAAGGCCAGCCTAGGCTACGTAGTGAGTTCAAGACCAGTCTGAACTATGTAGTGAGACCTTGTCTCAAAAAAAAAAAAAAAAAAAAAAAGTGCACAGGTCCTGAGTCTTGTCCCCAGTACCACCAAAAATTTATTTAGACATTTATGAGGCCTACAGAAAAGATGTGAAGAACAATACCAAGAGCACTTCTGTAGCCTGTTCCTAACAAGTAAAACCGAAGTCCACTTTCCTTCCTTCTTCCTTTCCCACCCCGCCTCCCTCCCCTTCTTTCTTCCTCTCTCTCCCTCTTTTTCTTTCCTTTTTTCCCCATCCTCCCAGGGAATTGAGAAAACAAAAACAAAACTTGAGTTCAGTTGATAGTCAAAACCCCTGTTAACCCTTCCCTTCCCTTCCATCCCTCTCCCACCCACTGCCATGTGCACTCTGTCCTGGGTAGGTTGTCGCCCCCTCAGGTTTCTTTGTACTTTTTTTTTAATGTCTAAAATGCCACCAATCTCTATGGTACTGGACTACGTGAAGTAGAAGGGAGGTTGGTTACTTACATTTCCGTAGAGATAGGAAAAGTGAACACAGAGCCGAGTCCTGGGGACGCATATGACTCAGCAAAAAGTGCCTCAGGGGACTTGTGTGGGGCACTACTCTTACTTTATACTCTGTACTCCTGATTTCCCTGGGGCCCTTGGGTGCAAAACTAGGGCACTATGTGCTGGAGTCCAGAAGGAGGATTGTTGTGGTGTGAACCCATCTGCAATATCATTTCTTTTACAGTACAGCTGTTTTTTGAACAACATATAAAAAATGTGTTCTTGTAATTTGTGCTTAGTGCCAAAAAACAGGATAATACAGAGAAGATTATAAAGGGAAGAAATGTCCCTTACCCCAGAATGAATGTTTTCATGCTTTATTGTTTTGCCAGTAATCATCTCCTTTCTGTCCTTCCTCCATGCAGCCCACAGAACCTAATCGCCCAGTCTCAGTCTGGCACTGGAAAAACAGCTGCCTTTGTCCTGGCTATGCTTAGCCGAGTGGAACCAGCAGACAGACACCCTCAGGTGGGCGATGTGGGGACCCCAGCTTGCCCACCTGGGAAGGGAGCTCTGACCAACGCTGACACCTTAGACCCTGCCTCAGGCAGCGTGGATTCATGCACCCACCAGGCAGAATTCATGTGCACACAGCAGCCCCGAGCAGGCCAGGGCTCCCGCCAGACCAGGGCTCTCTCCACGAGGCTTGGTCTACAGCCAAAAAGTGGGCCTGGTTGAGGAAGATGTAGTTCAGGTTCCCTGCGCTGGTCCAGCCTGTAGTCTTACGAAACTCATCCTTTCTGATTGCTCCATCAGTGTCTGTGCCTCTCCCCAACATATGAGCTGGCGCTTCAGACGGGAAAAGTGATTGAACAGATGGGCAAATTTTATCCAGAACTGAAGCTTGCTTATGCTGTTCGAGGCAATAAATGTGAGTATGAGGGATGTGATCTAAGCGGGGGTGGGAGGTGCTAGGTGTTGGATTTGAAGGTGTGCTAATGTATTCAGTTTTTTAGTTCAGTCCAACCCTAGAGCCCTATTGGACTGCTCTCAGTGAATCTACTTAGGTATGGACATTCTTCATTTAATGGCCAAGTTCTGTTCCTGCAACTTGGTTGCTAAATGAGGAATTGTATATAGTATGTACAGTGCTCGCTTCGGCAGCACATATACTAAAATTGTATATGGTACGTACACTACAATAATCAGAACAAAGAAATGGCCAAAGGAAACCCCAAGTGATGGCTTTGCTTTTATTTGCATAGCTCTTGCATGCAGTACTGTAATATATAAACTACATAAAACTACATTTCTGAACTGTACAATACAATCAGCAAAAATTACAGTACTGTATAAACAAGGTATACTATGCAAAAAAAAGACATTGAGGCCTTATGTATAAGATGTACAGAACTATACAAAAAAAAGCTGGGTCAAACAAAAAAGGTGGGTTAAAAGTCTGAATGGCGCACCTTGGTTCTTAAGTCTAAACAGTTATTAAACGGGTTATTAAAAGAGGAATATCTGTACTTCCTGATTTGTTTACAGTTGTCTCTAGCACTCTGCCCCCCCAAATCCTGGGGCTCAAACCCAGACACTACCACTGAGCTACTCCCCAGACCCCACTGTCCGCTCCAGTCTTAAGATTTTAACTTGTTCAACAATAAAAACTCTGCAAGGCTCTTGGAGTTTGTTTCTCCCATTGTGCTAGGAATTGAACCCAAGGCCTTCACACTTGAGCTACATCCCAGCCTGTTTTTTTTTTTTAGTTAAAGTCTTACTAGATTATCCAGATTGGGCTTGAATTTGTAATCTTCCTGCCTCAGCCTCCTAGAGTGCTCTAATTATAGGTCTGCATCAACATGCCTGGCCCCTGGAATTCTTAAAATCTGGAGTTCTTTGCTAAGAAGACCAGAGTTTTGAGTTCTGGAACCTGCTTAGATTAGCGGGACTAAAGGTGGCAGGTTGGAGTCAGATTCTTTTAGCAGTGAGCACCAGTTTTAGTAGAGAAGAAACAGAATGTACAGGTCACTGACTCTTAATCAAAATCAAAAAAGCCTTCTGCAGAATGTCAGAAAGTATGGGTTAAAATGAAGGGGGAGGCTTGGGGATTTAGCTCAGTGGTAGAGTGCTTGCCTAGCAAGTGCAAGGCCCAGAGTTCAATCCCTGGCACACACCCCCTCCCCAAAAAAAAAAGAAGAGGAGAAGGTTTTGAAGATTCATTAGAAAGTTATCAGTGGGGCTGGGGATTTAGCTCAGTGGTTAGAGTGCTTGCTTGCCTTGTAAGCACAAGGCCCTGCGTTTGATCCCCAGTGGCAAAAACAAAAAAACAACTAGAAAGTTATCAGTATATTAAAAATTTTCTAGAAATCCACAAAAAAACCCCAGCACCACAAAAAAAGAGAGAAAAAGAAAAATCTGCAAGGAAAAAAAGCAAGCAGTGTACTAGGAAAATGAACTAAAGGGGCCCAGTTGAACATGCTGCTCACAGAAGGAATTCAGATGGCTACCACAGTAGTGTGAAAAGACACTGAGGCTTATGGCTCCACAGGGAAGTAGAGAAGCAGAAACCCTGTCTGGAAGCCAGTGTCTGAGGGCGCCTAGCACCAGTAAAGACAGACTTGCGGCATCCCCTCCTGGTGGGTGGGGATGTGGGTGCTTGTAAATTGCCAGCAGTTGGGCGTTGCCTAGAGAAACTCAGGATGGGCATCCTGCTGATGGCCGCAGCGCTGATTGTCGGCAGCTCAGTTCTTGCTTTTTGGTCTCAGCATTCTCTCACTGTCATGGTGTTTCTGTTTATGCAGGTTGTACCTATTGCTGTTTGTCATAGTAGATGCTAAAACAGAAATCCTGAGAAACCTTAGAAGTACATATTTATTAACTTAAAAATAATGTAGCTCAGTGGTAGAGTCTGCTTAATATGTGTAACAAACATGTTAATATAAGTAATAGCTGGGTGTGGTGGCACGTGCATATAATCCCAGCACTTGGGAGGCTGAGACAGGAGGATTGATGCGAGTTTGAGGCCAGCCTGGGCTACGTAGGAATTCAAGGCCAGTCTGAACTACATCATGAGACCCTGTCTCAAAAACAAAGGGGTTGGGGATTTAGCTCAAGTGGTAGAGCGCTTGCCTAGCAAGCACAAGGCCCTGATTTCTATCTCCAGCACTAAGAAAACAAACAAAGAAATAATAATACATCTTTATGAATGCTATACCCAGACATAGCAAATGGTAATTAGGTTAATTGCTCATACGTGTCGTTGCACACCTGTAACCTCAGCACTGGCGAGGCTGAGGCAGAGGGATTGTCATGAGCGTGAGGCTGGCCTGGGCTACATACTGAGTTCAAGGCCATCGTGGACTGCATGGCAAGACTTTCTCTCAACAAACAAAACTGATTTGCAGGTATTACTGTCACAACCAAGATTCATGAGGGAAGTTTACACCCATGGGGAAACTCTCCTGGTAGCACTTGCAAGTTTTACAAAATTCAGATTTTTCTTGAAAGCTCAGGTGTTATAATGGCAACAAATATAGTTGATTTTTTTCATTGAAGAGACAGCTTTTTTTTCTCCCATCCACCAAGCTTGCTTTGATCATTTTCAAGAAAGCATATATGAAATTTTCAACCTGAATATTTGTAGTTTGCCTCTCAGTTTACAAACAAAAAAATGCATAGTTCATTTCACTGTAGAAATAATAAAAATGGGCTTTTCCTGAAGAAAATCACTGTGTTTTGGCAAAAGTAGCAAAAGCACTTTATCCAGAAATGAGGTTGGGTGTTCTCCAACCAGCAGGCCCAGCCCAAGCGAAGTGTACAGAAGCATGTGGCTGCTCTGGATTGTTCTCTACCATGTCCTTCACTGTGTGTGGGGGCTGATACAGTCGCTGCGGTTTGTTTTTTTTTTTCCCTTTTCTTTTTTTTCCTCTTTTTCTTTTCTTTCTTTTTGGCACTGGGGATTGAACTCAGGGCCTTGTGCTTGCAAGGCAAGCATGCTAACCACTGGGCTAAATCCCCAGCCAGTCGCTGCGTTTTGTTTAGCATTTATGAAGTGTTCCAGTGACAGGCAGTGGACATTGGGAAACTACCTTTCTGTTGTTGTTTCTGTTTCTGTTGTTGTTATACCCAGTGCTCTGCCACTGCTCATTGTATGTATATATGGTGCGTATATATGCTATATGTATATCACTGTGCCATATATATATATATATATTTTTTTTTAGATTATTTCACATCAGCTCCTAAACATTTTCACATTTTATTGGTGTCACCCATTGGATGCATCATATTTTATTAATCACTTACATGTTATGTGCATATTTTACATATATAGCAAAATTTCTAATAGTGGAAGTGTTGGTCAGGAGGGTATGTATGTGCATTGGTAATTCTGATAAATGGTTGTATCAGTTTCACTTTAAACCAGTTTGAGCTGGGCATGGTGGTGCACACCTGTAATTGCAGCACTCGGAAGGCTGAGGCAGGAGGATCGCCACGAATTTGAGGCCAGCCTGGGCTACATAGTCCAAGCTCAGCCTGAACTACATAGGGAGACCCTATCTCAAAAAAACAAAACAAGCTGGATGTGGTGGTGCACACCTATAATCCCAGCACTTGGGAGGCTAAAGCAGGAGGATCACTGTAAGTTCAAGGCCAGCCTGAACTACAGTGAGACCTTGTCTGAAAAAAACGTAAAAAAAAAAAAAAGAAAAAGAAAAACAGAAAAAAAAAAATAAACCAGCTTGAGAGTTTGACAGTAGTGTTTTAAGTCAGATTTAAGTGCTACTATTAAGTGTGAGAGTTTCCCGTGTATAAACACCTCTGATGAGTTTGATGGAAATACTAATACTTGATTTTTAAATTTTTATTAGTACATATTGGCAGTACATAATGATGTTCATCATGGGGAGTTGGTATGCATATATAACACATCTTTTTGCTTCCTTCTATATGTTTCTTTTTGGGGCGAGGTCTCACCATGTAGCCCAGGGAGGCTATGTAGCTCGGCAGGTTTGTTGAAACAAGTTTGAAAGTACTGTAGTATTTTTTAAATCAAAGAGTTTGTACTTAGGAAAACTAGCTAAACAAGTGGAATGACTAGAGACCAGAGCAAAAAATCATGGTGCCAAGATCCCGAGCAAAAGACTTATGTGATATGAAATTATGGGAGAAAGTAGAAGGAAAATGATATTTGCCGAGATCCTCTGTGTGGAATTTGATGCTGGCCACAGGGCACAGAGACAGGTATCATTCTACCCACGTCACAGTAGAAGAAAGCAGGGCTTAATGGTTGAACTTTCATTTTATGAAATCCAGAATTCCTTTGCCATGCTAGTCCTAGAAGTACAGGCCCAGCTTTGATTTCCAGAGCTGGCTTTGGCTTTGAAACACCCCCAGCAAATGTCTCATCTCCACAGTGGAAAGAGGTCAGAAGATCAGTGAGCAGATTGTCATTGGCACCCCCGGGACCGTCCTGGACTGGTGCTCCAAGCTCAAGTTCATCGACCCCAAGAAGATCAAGGTGTTTGTGCTGGATGAAGCTGACGTGATGATAGCTACTCAGGGCCACCAGGATCAGAGCATC
>PVJO010022978.1:0-26978 GCA_004026905.1 Hystrix cristata | reverse complement strand
GATGGCCTGAATCACCAGCGACCAGAGTTCACACGGCTGGCCACTCGCTTCACTCAGCTGTTAGCTCAGGTACCAAGCTTGTGATCTCAAAACATCGAGGTCTGAAGTCACGAACCAAAGGAGGACATTAGGGGGGTTTTATTGGAAATAATAAGAATGCTAGTGGATTCCCAAGAGGGGTCCCGGTGGGGCTTTTTGTCAGGGCTATTTTTATAGCACAGTCAGATACTTGGGTAACTATGGGTCAAAGGACAATCAATCTATAGGATTTCAAGTATAATTACTTAGCTAATACTGGTCCAACAGGGAAACCAGGCATAAAATAAGGGCATCTAGTGAGTGTTGTTATCTTTAGCTTACCTATAAACTTTTAACACAGAACAAAGGCATTTCTGGAAAGGGAGGGGAGTATGGGTCCCCGTGTTCTGGTCACCAACCCATGCGTCTGATGCCTATCTGGGCTCCCTAGAGCAGATGGTGCAATTACAGTATAATCTCAAGCTGCTGTTTATCTCTAGAGAGGCCTGCACGCCTGGCTATCGTGTCTCCGTCTTGAAGGGCAGCTCACTTCAGATTCACCTCCAGCCACAATCTTGACATGTCTTCTGCACTGTCTCCCTGAAGGACTGGATCCCTCTCTGGCTGCCTATTAATTTCTATCTAATTTAGCTGTCTAAAATACAGCTACCTCATGGTTTCCCTAAGGCAGATTGGATGATTACTTAAAACACTTCGGTTTCTGTAATCTCGAATATTTATTTATTCCTGCTCAGTCAAACACTGTATCCTTTAACCCGCATCCCTCCATTCCCCTGTCCCAGCACGAGATAATCAATTTTGCACTCTGCATCTACGAACTCAATTGATTTTCCTTCCACATTAGGTAATATCCATCATAGCAACAATTTTCACTTACTAAATATATGCAATTATAATGTGTCACTTTTTGATAAAATAAGAAAAAAGAAAATATTGGTTTTAGGCATGTTTAGAAGCTTGTGATTTCTTCCCCAAGAATTCAAATGTTTTTCTTTATTCAGGGGCCATTGAAATTGCATTAGCAATTATTTCCCTCGGGCTTCTCATTTTACTATCCTTATGTTGTCTCAAATCGTAAATTTCCTCAAAGTGCTTTCATTTAAAACTTAATGGGAATTAGCCGATGAACTCTCTTTCTTGCCTGATTTTCTACCCTGGGACAGTATGAAAGAGCTCTAATGTGGAATAGTAGCAGAATTAGAATGGATCTAGTGTATGATATTGAGGGCAACAGTAATTTTTATTAATTCTCAGCATTCTGGAGTGAAAACAAAACAAATAATGAAACTAACACATTGATATGCATTTATATATATTTCTTTTGGGGGGGCATTGCTGGGGATTGAACTCAGGGCCTTGCATTTGCTAGGCAAGCATTCTGCCACTGAGTTAAATCCCCAACCCCTACATATGTTTCTGAGAGGCAGTCTTGACAGTGGCTAAGAACCGGGTGCTGAAGTTGAATTATGTTTAAATTCTCCTTGGCTACTTATTTACTGAGTAATATTGATGTAGTTTCTTAAGGTCCCTGTGCCTCATTCGCCTTGTCTGTAAAGTGAGGATAAGAATGACATCTAATCTACCTCGTATATTATACCAAAAATTAATTGATATACGGATGCATAACTGCATAGGCAAACAATAAGAATTTAGCAAGTTGTAAGCAATATGTTATAATCACACTTAAGCTTCAGAGCAGCCATCCGATTAATTCTTCCTAATCCACATGTTGGCAGGAGACCCCACAACTATACTGACTTGACTGAAGCTTTGTGGTTGATACATGACAAAACTAGGATTTCATCAATTATCATGAACTTTCTGCTAGCTCACCCTACCCTGACCTCTTCTGTTCAGATGGGATGTTGTAGTCTTTATTTAGGTCTCTCTGTTTTATTGTGAGTTATATGTTTACAGAGTCAGAGATTATAACACTGAAGAAAAGGAAATCAGAAGTGGGCATAGAGTACATAAGAGCTATACTAAGATATTTATGTCAATTTTGCCCAACACTTCTATATGCTGCCGCCCACCCTGAGCAAAAATCTCTCTTAGCAAGAGGTTGAGTTCCAATTATTTCCTCTTTTTGAATAGAGTGCTTTATTGGACTCATGTAAACATAGGCTATGCAAACAGACAAAGGTAAATGAATAAAAAACAAGACTTACACAGACTTAAAATAAAACTATACTTCTTGTGCAAAATAAAAATAAATTAACTTTCCTTCGAAACTTCTGTGTACTTTGTAATTCAAATTGCATAGCGAGCTTGTATTGCCAATTCTTCATGCCGTTGCTTTCCAATGTGATAGCTCCTTCCATTCATTACAGACAGAAAGCGACTGTGACGCTTTAGGAAGTTAAACACAGGTGCAAAGCCGTTGATCCCAGCTTCGGAGATAAACTTTATACATCCACGAAGACTGTCCAAAAAATCCCGACTGTGACACCAAGTTGTTAGGACGGTTTAAGAAAGCTTAAGTCAAAGGAAGGGAGTTTCATTTCTTTGTGCTTCCAGTGCTTATGGTGTTCTTACCTGACCACAGCCAAGAAAATAAATGGCAGAGTAATTAAGAGCCGTTCTGAACTCAGATTTGTTCAGCTTGTTTCTAAGAGCAGTTGATATTAGCTGAGTTTTGTGTTGTTTGACTTAACTTGGCAAATGCTATGGAAACTAAATCACATGCGCTTTTGTAGCCTAATACTCTTTCTGGGTTGAGAAAAATTACCGAACCTGAGAAATATTTTAATATTTAAGGTGTTTTACCGGCTATTTGAAATTTAATTTTACATACAAGTGTCAAACATTCTGTTTGTTCTTGAAACAGAATCACTGGAAGAAGGAATCAATTATTTTAGTAAAATTAGTATCATAACTATTCATTTGGGCCTTTCCTCCAAAGTGAGTACATAGTGACAATTTTGAAGGCTATTTCCATTCACTTTGTTATATTAATTGACAACCTGAGAAATGTCACATGATATTGTTTCAAGTAATGTATTCTTATTCAGATTTAATATAACAGCATAAGCCCACTTCATAGGCTCCATCCAGGTTCTTTTGTGGCTCAATTCAAAGACAATCACTCAGGAATGATTGAACACAGAAACAGAGAGACGATTTCATGTTTCTCTTGCAAACCAATTCACTGCTTTTAAGTGTTCTTTATTTGTATGGATTGAAATGTACAGAGCAATGATGAATTAGACACTGAGACTTTCCTCTTACCTCTCTTGCATCATTTTTGACATAATTCTCCCATAAAAATGAGAGGTAGAAATGAAACTTCCACTTATTTGTGGTGATTATGGAGCAGAGTATTGTTTTGACATGTGGCTGAGTAAACCTGGTAAAGCATGAACTTACACCATTTATGCTGAAAGAGACGTGGACTTCAGAAAAGCCACTGAACAGCAGAGAAGTCATTTTAAACCAGTTCTGCTTTGTTTCCATGAATGGAAAGATTAAAAGTTATCCAACATATTGTCCACAGCAATCGTTAAAATTTTTTTTGTTTCCTAACCATTTCTCTCACATCATCAGTTATATCCCCTAACAATGAGATCCTGGTCATTCATGCCTAATTAAGTATTAGTTACAGGTACAAAGGATAAGCGAGTGTTTTACATCGTTAGTAAGTCATACCCTCATTATCAAAGCCTCAGCATTTTCACAGATGAGTTAATCAAGTTCGAGAAATGTAATTGGCCCAGATTCACACTGCCGAGAAGCCGAAAATGCTTAAATCACACTGCACTGCCTCTTATTATTCTAAAAGCTGGATTTTGTAATTTGAAAAGATTTTATTTCAGAATGATTCAAATTCTCATCCAAATTCTTTGAAAGTTTTAATCTACTCCCCTACAATGTGGGTTGATCCATCTTCTCTCTGTCTACCCATGATATCTGTCTATCAACTTACAGTGCATTCGGAGCTTAATAAATGCAGAAGAAAAAAATCTTCATAAGTTCTAGGTCCACAAGAGTTCATTTGTGCAGGTAGTTTGAGATTATTTAGTTATAGGAAGGTCGTTTAGAGATGAGATAACTGTGAGATCAGAGAAGACCAAGATTCTAGAAACCTGAACTTGTCACTTTTCTCTCAACTCTGGAAACACAAGAACCTGTGGGAAGAGTCAGTGGGAAGAGTTAGAGCACCCTCAGGTGTATCTGCTAGGTGTAGAGTTGTGAACATAGTCTAGGTCAAGATGGCCACGGAGATCTTTTCAAAACAGGATGCCACAATGATCATAGGAACTCAGGATTCCACAGAAGTACAGACCATTTAACAATCTAAGGAGCAATTTGGATTGTTTTTAGGAACAGAAGATTGTTTTAAGAACAGAAGCCTACAGTCAGCTCTCTGATAGCCTGAGAAGGACCATTTTTTTCTCACAGAGCCCTGGACAGCTGTGACCAAACATGTTCCAGGATCGACGACTGTATCAGTGTTGTCTGTGTCGGTAAGTGTTTAACTGTCCAGTCTTGTCTGAAACCTTGTTCTCCTCATTTCAGCTTTTCCTGAAAGTTGCAGCATGCTCTGATCCACAACTTGTCAGACTTCAATCGCCTAATCCATGCTACTCATTTTTCCACAACAGAGACCATTGGTTCACAATCTTAGTTAGCGACACACTAGAATCGATGGCTTAGGTTTAAAATATCTGAGTCCTGCTGTAAACGGGGAAGGGGGAACAAAAGGGAGGAGTGGGGAAAAGGGGGGAAAACCAAGATACATCAGGTACGGGTACAAAATAACCATGATGAATGTGAACATTATGTACACAACGTACCAATACATGTTCTTGGTAAAATAAATAAGTAAATAAATAAAATAAAATAAAATAAAATACCTGAGTTCAGCTCTACACTAAATCACAATCCTTGGATGTAATTCCTGGGCATTCATATCTCCTTTTAAGATAACAAGCACAAATAGCCAATAAACACGTGAAAAAATGTTCAACATCACTGGCCATTACAGAGATATAAATTAAAACAACACTGAGATTCAATCTTACTCCAGAAAGAATAGCTAACATCGAGAAATTAAATAACAAGTACTGCCAAGATTTATGGAGAAATATGCTTCTATATTGTAGGTGGGAATGTACAACTATCATAGGAATCAAAATGAATATTCTTCAAAAAACTAAAACAAATTTCATTCAGTCCAGCTATTCCCCTTCTAGGATCTTCCCAAAAGTCAAAGACACCCTATTAGAATGATACATACATATCCACCTTTATAGTAGCACAATTCATAATAGCTGAATCTTGGACACAGACTGTATGTCCATCAGCAGATAAATGGATAAAGGAAATGTGATATCTATATACAATAGAGTATTATTTTTGCCATAAAAAAGGATAAACTTCAGGCATTTGTAGGAAAATAGATGCAATTTGAGACCATAATATTAAGTGAAATAAGTCAGACATATAAGTTTAAATATTGCATGATTTCTCTTACATGAGAAACTTAAAATATAAATAAAGAGCAAAATAAAAGACTGATACAGTCATATCTTCTTGGTTCATAAACTCTTCTGTTTGTGAATAATTCAGTTTGCACACAGAAGTGTTTGGCAAAAATTTTGCTTCTGTTTTCAATCTCTGCATTGGTTGACAAACACAACCACAGCCATCTTCCCCAGAATCGTGGAGCAAATTAAATTCATGAACCGAGATACCACTGTAACAGGAAATAGGGAGATAGATCATTTTCGAATGGGAAGGGCACCAAGAGATGGAAGGGGGGAGAAGGAGGGAAGGAAAAGGGGAAGAATAACAGAACTGAGATGCCTTTGTACATTTACTGACTCCCCATGAGGAGTGTGATTATTATGTACTACAAACATGTACTACTAATACAAAACAAATTTAGGAAAAAAATTTTAATAGGAAAAAAATTTTAAAACTCTTGGTATTATAATGTATATCATTGTGCTGAACTGACAAAATCAAACTTTACACGCAGTAGTTATGAAAACAACAAAAGTTAATAGCTATTGTGCACTTCATTTGCATTTTGTTCCAAGCTACTAGAGTAAATTTAACTCACCTGTTTGGTCTAGGGCATGTAAGAATGAATGACCAGAAATCACGTTTTGAGAAGCACAGGATAATCTCCTAGATGCCAGGTTTTTCTTTCCTGAAACTTAGGGAAATCTATGCAACATTATTTAAATCAAACTTACAAGGTGTTTTATTGACCATATTAACAGAGCTCCTTTTTCCAATGGCCTTATTTGAAGAAAGTAATGTAAGGTCAATTAACAAGAAATGAATTAGAGCAATAAAATTAGAGTTGTTAAAGTTGGACAAAGTTGTTAAAGTTGGACAACCCATACTGATTGATCTTTTAGCAATTAAGACCAAAAGACAGAAAGTTGCACAGTTCTTGTATTTCTTCTGATAAAAAACTGAACCGGTCCACTATGGCAGGGGTCAGATACGCCAATAAGGGATAGATTGAAGAAGAATATGGAGCTCATGCAGGTAGTTCGCACCAATGTATCAATCTCCCATTCTTTTAAACACGTTCACTGAGTGCCTACCATTCTAGACATTGAGGATATAGTAATTAAGATGAGATGGTCACTGGTGTTAATGGAATCTACATTCTTCTGTTAGAGTCAAATGAGAAACAAAAATGTGCAATATGATATTGTGGAAATATATAATTATGATGAATGATAAGAAAAAAGTAAAAAGAGCGAAGGGATTAAGAATAATAGAGAGAGATGGTAATTTAGAAGGGTGGCTAATGTCTGAATGGGTGATGTTTGCAAGAGACCTGATTACAATGGGAGTGTAAGACACACAAATATCTAACAGAAAAGCATTTGTAGCAGAAAGAACAGCAAGTGCAAAAGTATTCAGAAAGAAATGGGCTTGGAATGTTTAAAGTACAACAGAAGCATGTGAGTAAAATGTGGAGAACAAGTTGAAGAATACAAAAAGTAGTTTGAGAAAAAAGGCTGTTCAGTCAGTCCTTAAGAGAACAAAACAACTACCTCACAGCGAAAAACAGAGAAACAGAGAAGAATCAAACTCTTCTTGTAATTACTGAAAACGGATTCATTTTTAACATCAATTGAATCAATTTTCATAAATACTCTGTGTGAAGAAAAAACACATGGTCAAACATTTAAGGACTGGTTCAGAATATCATTAAGTAGGTTTTTTATTATAAAGTTTAGAATGTTTATATTTTGACTCATGTTAAATATATGACAGAGATTGTAATCAGTTTTTAAATCTATTATTCTTGAGAGATTATTACAGATTATTTTTCTGGGGCTAGAGTTTCATTCAATCCCCTTAGAAGTGACTGTTCTTGACCATGTAAAAAGATCTGCATGGTGATGTTAGTTAACATCAGGGGCTGGGGATTTAGCTCAGTGGTTAGAGTGCTTGCCTTGCAAGCACAAGGGCCCAGAGTTCAGTCCCCAGCACCAAAACAAAAAACAAAAAACAAACAAACAAACAAAAAAACCCAAAAAACCCCAAAAAACAAAATAACAAATGTCAGAACTTGGCCGGGACTCCAGTCTGTAAATTACTGATCATTGTAAAGGAAATATACAGAGACAATAGGACTTAGGAAATGAAATTATGTTATTTGGAGTGTAGTTTCGCAAATGACTCTGACTCTAGAGGAACTGGCTTGAGTAACTCAACAGGCATTCAGTTCTACAAATATTTCCTCTGTCCTGTTCTCCGTTTTCCTTCTAAGCTTTCTGTTACACACGTTAGACTGATTGATGGTATCTCACAGATCTTGGATACTCCAGTCTTCCCTTATCCATGGTTTCACTTTCTGAGGTTTTAGTTTCCTGCAGTCAATCATGGACTGAAAATATTAAATAGAAAATTCCAGAAATAAAGAATGTATAAATGTTAAGTCGTGTGTTGATCTCTGTAGCTTGATGAAAACTCACTCCATTCCGCTGTATCCCATCTGAGACATGAAGCTTAGTTCTGCTCAGCATATTCAGACTATGTAAGGTACCCACGGGCTAGTCACGTGATAGCTGTCCGGGTTACCAGATCTGCTGGTATTGTAGTGCACATCTTAGGTACAGGGCTGCTACTCTGTGGTGTCAGACATCCACTGGAGTTTTCAGAATATATCCCCCATGGATAAAGAGGAATTACTGCACTCTTATTTTTTTATTTTCTCCTGCTTTTGGAGTAACTTCTACAAACTTTTCAGGTTCACTACTTCCTTCTTCAGCTGTGTAGATTCTACTAATAATCCTTTTGATTCAGTTTTCATCTCTATTGTGTTTATTTTATTTCTAGAACTTTTAAAATCTTCAGCTCTCCACTGACATTACCCATCTGGTCTTGCACGTTGCCTACCTTATTCATTACAGCCTTAAACATATTAATCACGGTTAATTATTTGTAGGATACTCCAAGATTTGTATCTGAATTCTGTTTGTACAATTGCTTATTTCCTCAGGAAAGTCTTAGCTTGTCCTCTTGTTTTGTATGATTCCTGATTTGGGGAGGGGGGTGAAAACCTGATTTCTAGGCTTTCTAGGCTCTAGAACTATATAAATTAAAATAATTTTTTAATGCTTACAAATGGGGCTTCTTGCAAATCTTTAGTGTGGAAAGTTGAGGTACTCTAATCAGTGGTACTTTTTTTTTTTTTTTTTTTTTTTTTTTTTTTTTTTTTTTTTTTTTTTTTTTTTTTTTTTTTTTTTTTTTTTTTTTGTGGTGCTGAGGATCGAACTCAGGCCCTTGTGCTTGCAAGGCAAGCACTCTAATCACTGAGCTAAATCCCCAGCCCCGAGGTACTCTAATCAGAAACTGAGCTGGATTGAAGTTTTTGTGCTGTAGCCACCCTCAGTTCCCGTGGATTTAAATTTTCTCAGGAGATACGTCATGTTTAGGATTCCCACTGGTTCGTCAGCGGGTGTTTTCCCTGTATCTTCTCTGCCCTCTTGCTTTCGGTCTGCCCTGTGAGTTATGCCTCAGAAAAGGTCTGTCTCTTCTTGCAAATTGCTAGACACTTGTTGACTTGGCAATGAGTATGTATAGGCAGGTGCGATCCGTGCTGTTCTGAAGAAGCCTCAGTCTTAGGCAGACACCGAAGTCAGGAGTCCGAGGGCATGTGTGCTTCTCAGCGGGCTGCTTCTTCTCCAGGAGCTGTCTAGATGTCTGTGTATCCTGCATACCTTCCCCCACCTCCCAGATACAAAAGTCTCTTGTTCCAATAAGCAGATTGGAGAAAGGGATGATGGTGAAATCCTTCACTTCTGCAGAAGCTATTACTTCCTTTCTCCAGTTTGTACTATAACGGAGATTTTCTCAGGGCTCCTCTGAACTTCCTGAGTGCCCAATAGGATCCATGCAAAAAAATTCTGCAAGAGGTTGTGACTCCCTATATTTGTGGCCCTTGGGGCTGCACTGTCTCTCAACAGCCTCTGTCGTTTGCCAGTGACCTTAGCTGAGCTCATCTAGTGGGCTATCCCAGGCTCTGGGGAAATAGTGCCAGTGTCCTGCCTGTCCTTGCAGGCATCTGTCTCCTTAGATTTTAGGCTGGTGGAGTTGTCCTGCTCGGCTCTCTAATGGCCTCTGTAAAAGGCATTAGCTTTTGTCAATCTAGAGTGTTGTGGCTGCACATTTGGATGTGACACCTATTTCAGCTCTCAATATGCTTATATGAAACCACTCAACAGAGAAGGAAACACCTCTGAGGTTTCTCGGACAATTGCTAGTTTATTCATGGTGAAAAAACAATGGTTTTCCATGTAATTGTCATATTTGAAAATGCAATCAGTGTTGCAAAAAGTCAGGAATAAAGCCATTGTCTTTGTGGAGTCAGTACCTGCTAGGAATAATGGCTCAAAGCTTCACCTATTTTGTGGGTTAGAGTTGGTGTTTGGTTGTTTGTCTTCCAGCACACAATAGATTTCCTGGGCCAGCTGCAAGATATAACGGAACAATTAATTGCAAGTAAAGCAGAGGGAAGTCATACTTGCTTTTTTACACACTTCTTGTCTCTATTTAAGTCTGTGTTTGTAATTAAGAATTTTTAAAAGATGTTCTTGTGTTATCATAAAGTACAAGATCCATTCTCCACAATCCATCCTTTCTTTGTGTTTCTTATGGTACAAAATATTTTAATCTGGGTTTAAAGGAAGATTCCTGATTCTTCATGTCAGTATGTAAAACTAGGAAGAAAGATCAACAGTGTGGGCCCATTTATAAAATGCCTCGGTCTCAACTTTTTCACCTACGAGAGGGACCACCCTGTCTCATCCACTAAGGATATTTTCTGTGGTTAGCAGACTTCTCCATATTCAGATACCTGTACTTAGTAGCAACTGTCATCCATGGGGACCAGATTTTCAAGGGCTGCATCTACTGTCTGCCCCTAGAGGACACAGGGCATCCTTGCTATTTCCTGCCTGAAATTCTCACCTACTAACTGTGCTGAATGGTATTTTTTTTCCATCCTCATCTGTCTCCCCCTTCACGATGCATTTCTTGTTTCCTCTTCCATTTTGCACCTCTCCCATGTTCTCCACCTTTCCTGACCTGCCAGAGTGCTTATTTCTTCTAATGCATTCTATGTCACTTGATTGTTTCCTGTCTTAAATCGTTCTCCAAATCTTTCATGGATCATGTCTTGCCAAAATTACTAGGTTCCCTAAGGTAAGAAGCCTGTCAGTCTTATTTTGTGTCCTCATGCTCCCTCGCACGTTGTCAGACATACAGCAAGCATGTGACAAATGTTGAGTTGAAACAAGTTTGAATTTCTTTATTGAAGAGAGAGAGCAGGAAGAGACAGAGTGGGGCTTTGCCAATAGATGCTGCTATGACTTGAATATTTTGCCCTTTGAAGCGCATATGGAATTTCACTCGGCATTTTAAAAGTATTAAGAAGTGTGGGAGCTCGAAGGGGTGATTAGAGCTCGAAGGCTCCCCTGTCATGGGCGAGACTAATATCATTATGATAGGTGGATTTGATGCCGTTGTCATGAGAGTAAATTTCCTTGCTCTCACTCTTTTTGTCTGTCTGTCTGTCTTTCTGTGTCTCTCTCTGTCTGCCTTCTCACTATGTGATAATGCTGCAAGAAAGCCCGCATTAAATGCTGGAAACTTGATAGGGGACTTTCCAGCTTCCGGAATGGTGACTACATAAATTTCTCTTCATTATAAATGCCCCAGACTGTGGTATTTCTCTGTTACAGCATACAAAGCAGATGCAGATATCAATTATATTAAATATAGTGGAGGAAAAATAACCTGCTGACCATTGGCGCTTCAGAATTACAGTAACTTGGCTGAAATCCCTGTAATGTTCTCGCTTCTGATTTCTGTGCTCTGGTGTAGCCCATCTACCTCCAGTTTCCCGGAAGCCAGGTTGTCACTGCAGGTTACTGAGGCTGCACTTCAGTATTTCCTTCCTTCATTTCGTGTCCTCTTTGTTTGTCCCCCAGAAGAATTGCTGCATATCTGTCTGCCTTCTCATCTTCCATCAGTTCCCTTTTGGTGCAATAGAGTCCTTACCCACCTCACACTGTGCTGAGCAGGGTCAGTTTCACTAAGCATAACTCCACTGCCAGGGAATGAGCAGGCTGCCAGAATCACTTCGTCAGTAATTGTGTTCTGCTGCTCTAATGTTAAGTGCGACGCACGAATGACACGATAGAACTGCTTTAGACGACAGACACGACATCCCCAGCAGAGCCCACCACGCAGCTGTCAGCGTCATCTCAGTCCTGGATGCTGTCGTGCCCACTCCGGCGCCCCGCGATGCCACCTCCTGAGAAGCACATTGTCTTTATCTGGCTTACTGCTTCCAGTTTCAATCAGTGGATTACTAGGCAGTGTGTCCCCGTGATAACAGAGGCTGATGACAGCTGTGCCACTCTTCTGCCGGCGAACGTATGTTACTATCATGGAGGATTTGTGTATTATAAATCGCCACAAGACCTTAGATTTCTGCAGGTTTATGGTGGTTCTTAGTGTGATTCTGACAGCAAAGTGGCTCACAATTGCTTGCTGAGTACACTGATGCCCAGATTTTGTCCATCGTTCTTTCCTGAGCGACTGCTAAAATAACAGCTGATGCCATCGCCGAAAGTAGTGAATAAGTAAAAAGCATCATTCAACAATAGCTTTTGGGGGACAGTTGGGGACCTTTAATTTCATGAAACAAGAAGAAATTTATTGTCGAATTATTGTCCTCAGTTTCCTGGACAGAACATTATCAAGTATGCTTTGACCAATAACATCAATGCTTTTCATATTGCTGGAAAGAAACGAAACAAAAAAAAGGCAATAAAATAAGCTACTCACAGCTACGAAATTCTAGATCTCCTGCTTTTATTAAAAGATGAAATATTTGGCCAGCTGAAACAATGTTCCATTCATATGCATAAAAAAGAATAAAATAAATATTCCTGGTAGTGTGATTAAAATTGTGATTAATTTAAAATTGAACTACAATTACAATATGACAACTTAGATTGAAGTTCAAAAAATCCTTTTAATATTATTTTACATAACATTCTAAACATTTGCATTTAAAAATAAGGTATATAATTAAATGAACATTTCTCCTGAAGAAAACATCAGCCAGACAGACTTTAGAAATTTGTAACATATGGTGTTTTTGAGTATTTATACAGCCAGCATGAAAAACTAATTTATGATTTCCATTAAAGCAATTTGAAATTTACCTTTTTGACACTAATACCCATATCCAGGAAATTTCAAGCCAGGGGTATAAATTATCATTATTTAAAAATATTCTGTGTTATTGACAATCCTGCTGTAGTGCAGCCATTGCTGTTCTTTCCATTTTTAGTGGATGACCAGGTAGCAAGCAGAGCTGTCCTTTACTGGGTGAGACTGTGAGCCTGTGACAGTTTATGTTTCCTCCTCCTGAAGAATTCCTCTCTCTCTCTCTCTCTCTTTCTCTCCCCCCTTCCTTTCTACTCTTTCTTTCAGACATATTTCATAAATATGTATTTCTTTTTTAATTTGTAAAAATTTACTTACATTTTTGGGCCTACTTTATAAATAATATTGAACAGATTATTTCATTCACTCTTAATAGTACACAAATATTGTCTTTGCACAGATGTAAGTGCTGTGAGTTTTTAATAGTACTGGATGTTGAACCCAGGACCTATATACTGAGTTACATCCTCAGTACACAGGATATATGTTACTTTCCTCTTTCTTGAGAAGTTTTAGCTCCTCAATAAGCTTTTCCACTGAGGAAGAAAGATCAGGATATTTAGGCGAAATGAAAATTTCCTATACAGTGTGTGGCTACAGCATGGTGAATGAGGTTACTCAGAGTGCCAACTCAGAAAGACACATGAGAAAGTGTACAAGGAATTCCTCAAGATCAACCACTGAGAGCGAAGTAAAAACAAAACACAACAAAACAAAGCAAAACCAAAAGGATGAGTTAGAGGGAGAAGTTGGACCACGACAGAGTCCACACAAAGCCTCAGCCCACCCCTTTCAGGCGAAACCAGACAGGTCCTTAGAGTACCCCACATAGCCTGAATTTTTAGTCCTTTCCATGAGCCAGTTATCAGAGAAACTGGGCTGCTGGAGGAAGGAGGATGCGACTTTAGTGAGGGGCTTCTGTAGCCAAAGCGGTTTCCCAAAAGTCTGCACCATCGAAGGCTATTGATGGGCAACACGCCCAACACTGGGAGACCAAATCCTTCATCCTGGTGGGAGTCAGTCATGACACGGTCTGTGACAAGCACACGCAGGCAATTTGAGGGCTTCCATGTTGTAAAGTAAGAAGAACTTTGGTCTGGCGTGAAACTTTGGATTTGTTTTCTCCTTGTTTTCAGAAGAACTCGTGTTTTATCAGGCTCTGTTTCCTGCCTGGGCACCACTATCTTCGGTAGGGAATTTCTGGACAGGTAGCCTCTTTTCATTAGCAAACAGGTGATGGTCCTCTTTATGTGGTTCCAAGTAATATCCACCAGCCGAACCCTTTCCATGGAGAAAACAGACAAATGTCTCCAAGAAACTCTTTATTAAATCATCTTTAATTATCCACATGTCTCTATATTGTTCCTTTTGTTTATCTACAGTGATAGAAACATTCATATGCTTTTCCGATGTCTGGGGCTGTGACTCCCTGTTTTCTTCAACCATTAATCTCATCTGCCATTGCCCTGGAACTTTGCAAAAGTGGAGTCTACTCTGAATAACTTTTCTCGTTTTTCTGCACCAGTATGACTTTTACTCTAAAACCCATATTTTCTTCTATTGTATTTTGTTCTTGAGCAGGAGGCTTATATATTAAGTTCTTACGCTGACTGCAAATGCCAGGTCTCCTCAGTCGATGGAATGGCCTGGTATCGGCTATGGCCTCAGGCAGACCTTCCAACAAAGGGTGCAACTTATTAACTGTGCAACTTAAGGCCAATTTTATGTACTCTTTGAGGCAAAGCTTTTTGTTTGTTTGTTTGTTTTTTAAAGTGGGAGTAATGTGTCATATATAAAATAGACATAGGGACATTAAAAAAAAAAACAGCACAGGGCATGGCACAGCACCAGCATATAAGAAATGGTTGCTCTCTTAATTTATACTAGCCTTGTGTTCTTATGAAAAAGCAATCTTAATTTTTTAACCTTAATACTTTAATAAGGTCCAGAGTCCATCAGAAAATCAGAATGTAAAACTCCTTACAGATTCAGTGAGGCTTAATATACATTTAAAGTGGCTTAGCAATGTGACAGTTTAGGCAATGATGCATATAATAGCATTGCTGAGTACTACCTTGAGAGTTAAAAAATTGTGTAACAGTGACAGTATTTTACATCACTTTTTCTTTGCGTAACATTTTTGTTTTGAATACTGTTTTATCTTTTATTCTTTATAAAATTGATTGATTAAAGATAAACTAGTTACTTCCTCAAAGCAACGAGGTTGTCACAGAATGCTATAAGATTTATTAAATTCAGTGACAGTTATGTAATTATGATAGTTGCCTTGCATAAAAGAAATGATAGTAATATTATCTCCTCTATTTGCTCCTCAGGGTTACTATAACAAAACTCCACAACTGGATGCTTTAGACTACATAAATTAATCTCTCACTGTTCTAGAGAATATATTCGAATGCTAAGGTGTTTGCGTAGTTTGTCTTATCTGCAAGCACAGGGAGGAATCCATTCTGTGTCTGTCTTCTAGCTTCTGTAGTAGCCAGTGACCACTGACACCCTTGGATTATAGATGAATCACTCAGTCTCGACCCCCATCCTCACAGTCCTCATTTCAAAGCTCTCTACTAGATCTTCCCATGATCTTCTCCTCTCTGTGCATTCATATCCTACTTTTGCCTATTTTACAACAGACACCGGACATTAGATTAGGACCCGTTCTAATTCAGTATGATCTCTGTAAATTAATTGCACCTGCAAAGGTGCTATTTACAGATAACATTATATTTATAGGTACTGGGGATTAGAACTAGAATGAAAGCTTTTTGAGGAGCAAAATTCCATCTCAAATTTCGACATTTTCATAGCGCTATGTTAGCTAAGATATTTCACATTACACATCATAAACCATAGCAACCAATAGGTGAAATATTTTTGGAAGAATTCTGGAATATTCTTGAATTGAGCAGAACATTATGCAAGAAAAAGCAACAAAGAACTGCAGTATTCTTGAGGATTGGGTTACATTTATCTTCTCATCTATGCCCCTCCATTTTTTCAGTCTAGCTGCAAACTGACTTTCTTTGTTCTTTATTTACTGTAAAATAAAATAGTTACCCACATCTTCTGAGGGCAGAAGAAGAACATCAATCAGAAATTTTTATTTTCCTTTTTTTGTTTTTGATACCAGAAATTGGATCCAGTTCCTCATCTTTGCTAAGCAAGCACTTCACCACTGAGCTACATCCCCAACCACTTTGTAGTTGGGGTGGGGATGGGAAACTAGAGAAACCCAGGAAATTGGGTGATCTTGCTTACTGACCTTATTTTCCTCAGTAGAAAGAGTGAGATTGGTTTTAGGAAAAAAAGAAATTTACCATGCCATTTAAAAGAAGTCAATATTAACATTTGTGAATGTTGTTCTGGGGATGGAGAGTTCCTTGGGGTAGGATGGTAAGATCTATATGATATGTGTGATAGACTGAGAGCGTGCTAGGACCCATGTATGAGGCTGGGCACCATTTGTGTTTTGCGGATAGACCAATGTTATCCTTGTATTCTTTCAGCAGCAGTGATGGGTAACTCCAGGGTACCATATGATTACTCAATGAGTATATCATACAGCTTTTGGGTGAGCCCAGAACCCTTACTGCTTTAGTTACTTTTCTCGTTGCTGGGGCAAAATTTCTGACACCCAAAGTAGGGAGGAAGGTTTATTTAGGTCACAGTTTATAGAGTCTATTCAGTCCACAGTCTGCTGGATGCAAGGCAGGGTGGCGTGCCAGACAGGCAGAAGGCAGCAAGGCAAGCAAGGGATAGACAAGCCTCTTTCTGTCCCTTATATTTTATGCAAGCCACACACCCTTAGGATGGGTAGCACGCCCACCCTAATCCTAACATCCTTAATTCTAGTATCAAATTCTTGATTCCAGCAGGGTATAACAAACCAATTAGTCGACTAATTTAGTAATCACACACTCTAGATCCAGCCACTTCTGTAAACACCCCACTTATTTCCTCATGAGGCTTTGAGGGGACAATGGGACACAAACCATAACATTACAAATCAGACTGTTTTAGAATGAATATGAGAATGTTTTGTATATAGTATACATATAATCATGCTTTCTGTATCAGTCAGTATTTACTAGAGAAACAGATATGATAAAAGAGACACAAATATATAAGAATTTACAGATTGGCTTACAAGGGCTGCCCACAGAGTCAGACATGGAAGAGAGCAGAGGGTCCATCTGCACACTGGAGATCCAAAGGATCCAGCCAGAGGCCTGCAGCTCACTGCAGTGCCCACACAAGCCCGTGTCTGGAGGCTGATGGGCCTGCAATGGAAGCAGGAGTCTGAGCCAGAAGCCAGGAGATTACTTCCAAAGTAGCGTTCCTCTGAAGAAACTGAAGCAGATCTGTCCTTTCTCATCTCCTCTTTACAGCATCCAGGTGATGAGCTACCCTATGGGGGATCTTCTACACTCTAGGGTGTGGAATTGAGCTAATTTAGTTAAGCTTCTCTTACTCAGATTGATACAGCCAATCAATCACCACACCCACATGAACACTACAGAGAACATTTCTACATTACTTAAACTCGTGTGCCTTAGAATACTTCTGTGGTAAAATGGTTCATTTCCAATATATTTATGTGTGTGTGTATATATATATATATATGATATGCAAATATTTTTTCACATTTTGTTATAAATATCATTAACCCTAACTTTTAAGGAAAAGCAATATGACCAGTTTTGTCTTAATAAATCAGGGTTTCTGAGTAAATGGATTTTGAGATACTGATTTTGTAAAAGACTCACTGGTAAAAACTTTTGTTCTTTTTAAAGTCTGCTAAATCTGGCAGATTCATTTATAGCAGGGTGCGGTTCAAACTTGCCTGTTTAGTTCATTATTTTGAATAAATTATTAAGAATTTCCTTCTACTACACTAAGGAGTATTTTCCAGCCAAAACTTCAGGGTTTCTTCCTCTTCTCTTGTTGTTTGTTTTCTTTTGCAAAGGCAGTGTGCACGGAATATGACTTAAAAATCAATTCATAGAAAGGAGGTGGTAAATTACTTAGATTATAACCTTATCTTCTTCCTCCTTTGTTTTTTCTTCTCTTCAGATGAACTGCTCTCAAAATTTTTGAACCTACCTCCTCCAATATCATCTACTTTTTCCCAATCTTTCCTTTTCTCCAAATATTACTCTTCTTAGTTACTTTTCTCATTGCTGAGACAAAATACCCGACACCCACAAGTTAAATGAGGAAAGGTTTATTTTGCTCACATTTTGTAGAGATTTCAGTCCACAGTTGACTGGGTCCAGGGCAAAGCGGCACAGCAAAGAGACATCACAGAGGAGAAACAGTCTGTGGCAAGAGGGCAGGAGAGAACAAAGCAGCAAGCAGAAGCAGCAGCAGCAATGAAACAGAGGAAACAACCTTTCTATTCCATCCTGGCTGTCAGGATATTGATGGGTCCCACCTACACTTGGGGTGGGACATCCTTAATCCCAACATCACACACTCTAGACACAGCCGCCTCTGAAAACTCCCACTTATGACTGCATGAGGCTTTGGAAGGACATCTAGATACGACCCATAACATCTTTTAAGGAAATTTTTGTTTAAAAGCTCTTCCACAAGTAGGTGATATACATCTAAGCAGTCTTCTTCTTTTTTTTTCCAGTGGGTATTAGCATAACCACTAGCAGAGAAACATATCTCCATTCAGTGTAGTTGTTGGGATATGAGAGTTTTAGGAACACTGTTTGATAAATAGTTTTTATTTGTAGTCCCTAAAGTAGTGTTTTCCAGGCAGAATATTGGATTACAAAACCAGGAGACTTGCATCCTCCTCCTTGCTTTACAGTGACTTTTAGCTCTGCTTGAGGCCTTTGTATTTATGAATGTAAACTGTTTTAAGAGGGGCTAGAGCTATAACCGAATGGCAGAGCACTTGCTTAGTATACTTGAAACTCTGGGTTCAATTCTCAGTACTGCATACAAAACAAAGCAAAACTACAAGAGAAAATCTGCTTTAATTTTATATTAACCTTTTGTTCCACCTCTTGATGAGTGATGATGTTTGTGTTTTCCATAGGTGAGTGTTTAGATGTATGTACTAAAGCTTCCCAAGCATTTATCAGATGCCTGTGCGTATTAAATGGAGTTGTAATCACAGGAATTACTGGATTTTATTGTCCTGTGATTATAGTTTGGGGACTGTCAGTGAGTGTCTTAAGTAAGTGTCTCCAGACTGTCAAGTCACATGGTGGCCAGAATGTCTCTTTCCTCCCCTTTCCGCCATCCACTGAGCATCAGAGACCTCTGTTTCCTCATATGGTGCACTTGTTCACTGACTCGGCTGTGACTCAAGCTGCTTAGTCTACTAAGTGTTGTGGTGTTTGGGGAAAGTAAGGAGGAAGCCTGCATTTCTCTCCTGTGTTTCATTCTGTTGGAGCACCCTCAAACTAGAGAAGTGGAAGTGCAGGATCACTCATGTTGAGGATTGGTGCTCAATGCAGGAATTACATTAATACTTTGTAGAGGCAGAACCTCCATGACCTAATTACTTCTTAAAGGTATTTAAACATATGTGTCTGATTTATTTCATAGATTTATGGTCTCAAGGTGCATCCATTTACCTAGAAATGTTTCAAGTTTATCCATCTTTAAGGCAGAGTACTACTTCATTGTATAAAAGAAGCATATCTTCTCTATCCATTCATCAGTTGATGGGCATTTGGGCTCTTTCCAAGATTTACCTATTACGAACTGTGCCACTATAAACATGGGTGTGCATATATCACTGTGGTAGGATGCTTTTAATTCTTTCAAGAAGACACCAAGGAGGGGAATAACTGGGTCAAATGGAACCTTTAGTTTTAGTTTTTTGAGAAATCTCCACACTAATTTCCACAGTAATTCACCGGTCTACATTCCTGCCTACAGTGGAGCAAAGTTTCTTTCTCCACACAGGCCTGCCAGCATTCATTATTAGTTGATTTCTTGGTAATAGCCAATCTTTTGGAGTGAGATGGAATCTCAGTGTTGTTTTAATTTACATTTCTCAAAGAACTAGTGATGTTGAACATATTTTCACATATTTGTCTGCCATTTCTACTTCTTCATCTGAGAAGTGCCTATTCATTTCAGATGCCCATTTTTGGATTGGGTCTTTAAATTTGGGGGGTCTGATTGAGTTCTTTATATATTCTAGGTATTAATCCTTTACCTGAGGAATGATCTGGCAATAATTTTTTCCCACTCTGTGTTGTCTCTTCATTCTGTTGGTGGCTTCTTTTGCTGTGTGAATGATTTTTATTAAGATGAGAGTCCAGCTGTTAATTTTTTGTGATATTTCCTGTGTTATCAGGGTTTTGTTCATCAGGTATTTGCCTATATCCATGTCTTGAAGAGTTCTACCTATTCTGTCTTCCAATGGATTTAGTGTTTCTGTTTTAATATTTAGATCTTTGATTTATTTTGATTTTAGTTTAATGACATGGGCCCAGTTTTAGTCTTGGGCATGTGGAAAGCCAGTTTTTCCAGCACCATTTATTAAAGAGGTGATCTTTCTTCCAATGAAATGCTTAGCCCCTAAGGTGGGTCAGCATATTTGGAATTGTTTCTGTGTCTTCTAGTCTGTTCCATTGATCTTTTCCCCCAGTACATGCTATTTTCATCACTGCAGTTTTGTACAATAATTTCAAGTCAGAGATTATGATGCCTCTTGCCTTGCATTTATTGTCTGAATTTGCTTTTGCTATTCTGTGTCTCTTTTTGATCCAGATGGATTTTAGGATTGTTTTCTCTAATTCTGTGAGGTGTATTATTGGTATTTTGATCGGAATTGCATTAAATCTGTATAATAATTTTGGGACTACGGTCATTTTCACTATATTGGTTCTTCCCAACCAAGAACAAGGGATATCTCCACTTTCTGAAATTCTCTTCAATCTCCTTTTCCAGAAGACTGTAATTTTCAATGTAAAAGTCTTTAACTTCATTCATTAGTTTGGTTCCTAAGAATTTAATTTTTTTTAATGCTATGATTAAAGGTGTGGTTTCCCTAATTTTTCTCTCAATGAATATGTTATTTGTGTATATGACTCTTGAGTTGCATTAGATACACTGCACAATTTGGTTGTTAAATCTAGAAGCCTTTTGGTGGAGTTTTTGGAATCTTCTATGTAGAGTATTATGTCCTCTGCAAATGATGATAATTTAACTTCTTCCTTTCTTATGCTTTTTATTTCTTTCTCTTGTCTAATTGCTCTGAGTAATGTTTCCAGAACTGTATTGAATAACAGTGATGAGAGTGGATATCCTTGTCTTGTTCCTGATTTTACAGTGAAAGCTTTCATTTTTTGACCATTTAGTATGATAGTGGCTATTGGTTCCTCATAGATGGCTTTATCAAATTGAGATAAAGGCCATCTATTCCAATTTTCTGTAGGGTTTTATCATGAATGAATGTTAGACTTTGTCAAAGTTTTTCTGCATCTACTGAGATGATCATATGGTTTTTGTCCTTGGCTCTGTTTATATGTTGTATTACATTTGTCGATTTGCATATGTTAAGCCATCTTTGCATCCCTGGGATGAATCTGAATTGGTTGTAGTGTATAATCTTGATGATCTGCTGCATTCTGTTTGCCAGCATCTAATTGAAGATTTTGGGGTCTATGTTCATTAGGGAGTCTGGTCTATAGCTCTCTTTTTTGGTTGGATCCTTCTCTGGTTTTGGTATCAGAGTAATGCTTGCTTCCCTGAATGGGTTTGGGCATATTGAACCCCTTTCAATTTCACTAAAGAGTTTGAGGTGTAGTGGTATTAGATCTTCTCTAAATTTCTTGTAGAACTCAGGGGAGAATCCATCAGGACCCGGGATTTTCTTTCTGGGTAGATTTTTAATTAAACCTTAATTTCATTGATATTGGGTTATTTGGAATCTTTATATCTTCTTGATTCAGCTTTGTTAATTCATATGTATCTAGAAATCTGTCGGTTTCTTCTGTGTTTTCCATCTGAGAATACAGGTTCTTGAAGTAGGAATTAATGATCTTCTGGAATTCTGCAGAATTCATTGTGATTTCACCCATTTCATTTCTAATTGCATGGATTTGAATTTTTTCTTTCCTCTCTTGTTTTTTTGATAAGGTTGGATAAAGGTTTGTCAATTTTATTTAACGTTTCAAAGAATTGCCTCTTCAATTCATTGATTCTTTTTATTGTTTTCTTAGTCTCAACTGCATTGATTTCTGCTCTAATCTTTATAATATTCTCCCTTGTATTACCTTTGGCCTTGCCTTGCTCTTCTCTTTATTGAAGTTTGAGGTTGAACATTAGGTTTATTATTTGAACTTGTTCTGTTTTTCCAACCTGAGAATTAATGCTATAAATTTCCCTCATAGGACTGTTTTCATTGTGTCCCTTAAGTTCCCATATGTTGTATTGGTATTATCAATTAATTGTAGAAACTTTGTAACTGCTTTTTAAATTTTGTCTGTTACCCATTGGTTGTTTGGGGGTGTTCTTTAATTTCCATATGTTTATGAAATTTTTGTGCTTTCTATTGCCATTAATTTCCAATTTCACTGCCCTAAGGTCTGATAATACACACTGGTTAATTTCAATTCATTTGCATTTATTTAAGTATGTTCTATGAGCCAATATGTGGTCTATTTTAAAGAAAGTCCTGTGAGCAACTGAGAAGAATGTGGATTCTGCAATTGTGGTGTGGAACACTCTATAGACATCTACTAAAATCATTTGTTCAAAAATTTGTTTCAGTTCTGACATTCTTTTCTGATGTTTTTGTCTGTACATTATGCCTATTTATGACAGTGGAGTACTGGCATCTCCCATTAAAATTGTATTAGTGCTTATATGATTTTTCTGGCCCATTAACATTTGTTTTATATAGTTGGGTGTGTGGGTATCTGGTGCATATATTTATTTATTATTATTATCTCTTCCTCTTGGATTTTTCCCTTAACAAGGATGTAGTGACCTTTTTTGTCTCTTTTGATCAGTTTTGGCTTGAAATCTACTTCATCTGCAAATAGAATAGCTACACCTGCTTTCCTCTAGGTTCCTGTCACATAGAATACTTTTTTTCCTTCCTTTGTCTTGTAGTCTATGAATTTCTTTTTGAGGTAAATGTGTTTCTTCTATGCAGCATATTTTTGGATCTTGTTTCTTGATCCATTCTGTCAATCTATTTCTTTTGATTGGTAAACTGAGACCATTTACATTGATGGTTATAACTGATATGGATCGACCTGTCTTCGTCATGTTATTTTCCTGTTGTTGATTTCCTTTCTTTCCTGTATGTTTAACTACTTGTCTTACTTTATTCTGTTGGTGTTTATAGGGTTGTAGTCTTCATTATCTCTTTCTAGAATGTCCTTCAGAACATTTTGGAGTGCTGGATTGGTGGTCATGAGTTTCTTCAAGTGTTTTTGTCATAGAAGTATTTTATTTCTCCATCAATTTTGAAAGATAGTTTTGCAGATTCCTTCAATCTGGATTAGAGGTTTCTGTTTTTGTTTTTGTTTTTTTAGGGCTGAAATGCTTTACTCCAAGCTCTGCTTGACCTAAGGGTTTGTGTTGAGAAATCTGCTGTAATTCTGATATGCAATTCATTTATTGGTGATTTGTTTCTTCCCTTTAACAGCTTTTAATATTGTGTTCTTGTGTTGAGTTTCTGGAACCTTGAATATTATATGCCTTAGGGTAGTGTTTTTTTTATTTTTTTTATCATGGCTAATTGGAGTTCTATATGCCTCAATTATCTTTATGTCAAATTCTTTTTCCATGCTTGGGAAGTTTTCCATCATTACTTCTATGAATAGGTTTTTTAATGTTGTTTGCACTATCTCCTGCTTTTTCATTGACTCTGATCAATTTTATGTTATTCTTCTTTGCATCATCTAACAGGCGTTGGATTGATTTTTCATGGTCCCTTGCTATTTTTAAGAAATGTTTTTGTTTTCATGATCATTAAGTGCAATCCTGTCTTCTAGATCTAGTATTCTCTCCTCACATTTGTTCACTGTGCTGTATATACTTTCAGTAGAATTTTTAACATCCTGGATATCTGATTGAACCTGTTCTGTGAATTCCATTTCTTTCCTATGTTGGGTAGTCATTGTTTCTATCATCTGACTAGGTTTGTCTATTTTTTATCTGTATCTTCTCTACATTCACTAATCATGCCCTTCATTATGGTCACTATCTCTGAAGTTATCTGCAAAATTATTCCTGATTTGATTTTTTCTGGAGTCTCATTCATAAGCTTTGTTATTTCTGCTGTTAACACTTTAGAGGGTCCAGGTGGGTGGCATTTCAATTTTTCACCTCATTGCCTCCTGGGTTTGCCTTTGGTGAACTGGCAATCTGGGGTTGCAATTTGTTTTCATGTCTTCTCTTTTTCTGTGTTTTTTAAAGTTTAATTTCTGCTTTGATGATTCTAAATTGTTTATGATAGATATATTTATTACTAGTATTGAAGACTCTTAGGAAATGACTACTTCTCAGCGAATTCGTCCAGGTTTAGCTGGCTTTTGGATTTTGAGTCTTTTGAAAGATCTTACGTCTTTGATTTATTGGGGAAGAGAAGCTGCTGCCTATCTAGCCAAGCCCTTGCTTCTCTGGCACTGGCCTGTAGTACTGTTTATGACCCTCGGGCACTGTTGGTCTTGGAATACAAGGATGAACAACTGGAATGATTATATCACCTTGGGGAACGATTATATCACCTTGGGGAAAGAAGTACAATCAATAATAACAATATCATCAAATTCATTCTAGAAAATGACAAACTATAGTAACTATTGATTTGCAACCTTTAACCATATAAACAAGATTTGTAGATATATAACAAAATCTAAAAAATAGACCCCCCAAAATTGTGTACAATAAACATCCTCTTGATATGGTGATTTTACCTTCAGGGGAGGAAATTTAAAAGAGGTTAGAGGAAAAATAGAGAAACAGAAGAGAAAGGGATTAGAAGCAAGGTTGGAGGATGAAAGGTTACGCAAGCTTTGAGACCTGGTGAAGAAGACAGGAGAGAAAGGGGAAGGAAGAAACAGAAAGAACAGAGTGAAACACTAACAACATGACTAGAGACAATGTTCACACTCATATGAAAAACAAGAACAATCAAGAAAATAAAAGAATAGAAAAAATATTTAAAATAATAAAAAAAAGCGAAGAAAGAAAGAAAAGCAGAAAAAAATTTGCCCACTTCAGGGTGTGTCTCTGCTGTCACTGGTAAGCACAGAGGGCAGACAGAGCCCAGACCCGTGTCGATTGACCTCGTCAAGTCAGAAGTAGGGCTATGGCAGTAGTGGCTAATCCCAGCACAGCTGGGCCTTTAGTTCCATTGAAGTTTAGGCTGCTTCTGGTTTCTGCCTCTGAGGCTGGGACTTGAGTTTTCAGCCCACAACACTCTGAGTGCCTCCTTCTGGCTTGAACTGAACTCCCTGCTGGCTTGAACATGGCTCCCTGACATCTTGCAAGCTTGCGCTTGGTTGTGCCTCAGCTTGACACTTGGAGCTGCTAGATGGAGCCAGCCCGCAGCTGCTCTGAGTTCTGATTTCAGATGGCCCTTTTCTAAAATGACTACTGGCCAACTGTCCTCTCCTGGGGGATGCTGGACCCGCATAACTCACAAGCCACTGAAGGTTTCTGTGTCCCCTGCTCCATTCCATTGGCATATTTCTCCTCGGAGGTCTCCAGGTTTGCCAGTGGTCACTGTGCCTGGGCAGGTTTGAGCTGCCCCTACCGCCGTGTGAGCTGCAGCTCCGAGAGAAAATTCGCTGGCCACCTCACTCTTTTACACCGTGGTCCTTCTCTTCGCTCTCCCTGTGGGCTCTAATTCTTGCTTCGGATATTTGCTGGGTCTCAGGAACCCATTTCCTTCCTCCTTCTCTTCCTCATGTGGCGCCATTCCATTGGCTGGATTCCAAATATTGCAGAGGCTCTTTTCCTTCTGTTCACCATTCCCTCATCTTCCTGTAAGTCCTATTTTCTTTCTTTCAAAGAACTTCTTTTAGCATTTCGTGCAAGGCAGGTCTACTGGAAACATAATCCATCAATTTGCATTTGTCAGATACACTCTTTGTCTTTCAGTTTTGAAGAATAATTTCAAAACGTACAGAATTGCAGGCTTTTTTAACTCTACTTTAAATATTTTACTCCATTCTCTCATTTGCCTAGTTCGTGAGTGAACGTTACACCCAATCCCTATCTTTTGTTCTTTATAGTTAATATTCCCCTCTCTGATCTCTTTTGGGAATCTTTCTTTATCTTTGATTTTTAGTAGTTTTAAAATGATATGCCTACAGGTCATGTGTTGTGTTTTTGTTTGTCAGCGTATATTTATCCTGGTTAGAATTTTCTCAGCTTCCCAAATCTTGTCTTGCTGTGTAACATTAATTTTGGAGTAATTATATTCACAATTGTTTCAAATATGCTTTCCTGGAGGAATAGAGAAAAAAGGATAAGGATATATATATTCATATGTGGTGGCTCTATAGTTCTTTTTTTCTTTCTTTCTTCTAACCTTTTTCTTTCTTTCTTTTACCTTTTTCTTTTTAAGACAAGACCTCACTATGTACTCCAGGTTGTCCTTGTGTTCTTGATTCTTCTCAGCCTCCCAAGTGCTGGGATTATATGTATGTACTACCATAGTTGGCTTCTTCTGTCATTTGTTTTTTTTGTTGTTGTTTTGGGTTTTTTTTGTTGTTGTTTTTCTAATATCAGTCTTCTTTCTCTTCAGTTTTCAGTTTTGAAGATTTCTATTAATATACCCTTATACTCTGAAATTTCTTTTTCAGTTGTTTCATCAATGTCCATCAATGTCATTCTTCATTTCTGTCAGGGGGTTTTTGACCTGTAGTTTTTAGGTACTTTCTCAGAATTTGCATCTCTCATTTTGTGTTGTCCATCTACCCTTTCATGTTGACTTCTTTATTCATTAGTGCTCTTAGCAAATTAAACATAATTTTTGAAAAATCCTCTTCTGAAAATTCCAACATTTCTGCCATGTCTAGTTCTAACACTTGCTCTTTCTTTTCAAACTGTATTTTTTGCTTATTGGTATGCCTTATATTTTTTTCTTGATGAGAAGAT
Organism: Hystrix cristata; assembly: GCA_004026905.1. Classification (NCBI taxonomy): domain Eukaryota; kingdom Metazoa; phylum Chordata; class Mammalia; order Rodentia; family Hystricidae; genus Hystrix; species Hystrix cristata. Next base: position 110 of record PVJO010022978.1, on the reverse strand, counting down.
CAGATGTACTGGATTAAAGAAATTTACGTAACTAGGCCTTAAATAATGTGGTGGTAAGGTACTGAGATGAAAAGAAGTGTTCTATAGTCTTACGATTAAGTCTCAGTTTT
>PVJO010022977.1:0-26971 GCA_004026905.1 Hystrix cristata | reverse complement strand
TTTATGTAGTTGTGACTTACTGCTTCATTTATGTGGTTGTTCAAATTGCTCATTGTCAGAAGCAAAAAGCACAATGTATTGAGGTCTGTACACTAGTGTAATGGCCTGTAAGTTTGTGTAATTTTTCATAAATTTTAATAAAAATATTAAAAAAGAGCGAATGGGATTAGCTATAAAAGCAATTTGAACTTTGTGTGCTCAGGCATTTACTCATTTCTTACCTCATTCAAAAATTTTTGCTTATTAAATGCCTACTGTGTGCCCAACACCATTCCAGGTGCAAAAGACAGTAATGATAAAGAAAAGTTGAGAGGAAAAGATAGAGTGAAGAACAAAACTGATAAAAAGTGACAGTGCAACTCAGTTTCTGAGCCCTACCTACATGGGGAAGCCAACTATACATTCTGATTCCACGTCACTGGTCTCCCCTGCCCAAACAGGAATTGAATAAACAACCTGAGAGCATCTTCAATGTATAGGATGCTTTGTGAATTAACAAGTGTAAAATCAGAGTCAAAGGAACCTCCACTGTAGGGTTAGGGGGTGAGAGCATGGAGTACGAGGCAGTTGTTTTTCATTATAATTCTTCTGAACAATCTGACTTCTTATCATGTGTATACAGTGCATTGCTTTCATGAAAAATAATAATGAGAAAAAATTCTAGAATCATACTATTGGCTAGTGAAACTTAGTGAGTAATAAAGACATACATAGGCAAGAAAGGCCTGAAGCCTACATTGGTCAATTCATCCCAGGAATTTTCTAGAACTGGGCATAATCCCTGAAAACCCCCTACAGTTGTGAGTGAGTAGGTGAGTGACTAGATAACTGAATGAAAACAAGTCATGTTAAGAAAGGCAGTATACTTCCATTTCTCACACCAGAGAAACTATGCAGTATTTAAACATGTGTGTCTGATTTATTTCACTTAAACGAAAGTGTAAATAAAGACTAAAATGTATTATATTGGGAAAGGGAAGGAAATGTCCAAATGGGAAAGGGAACAAGTGAGAGGGAAAGGAACAGAGGGACAAGAGAAATAAGAAATGGAAGGAAAAAATGGAAACAAAGCTTTTGTAAATAGGGAGGGAGGAGGGGGTGAGGGGAGGGGAACGGGAAAAAAAGAAGCAACAATATATGTAATGTACAGGTACAAATCCCCTATAATGAATGTTATCACTATGTACATCTAAAATGTACCATTAAAATAAAATTTAAAAAAAAAAAAGAAATGCAGTATAGGTAGTGGTTAAGACTGAAACCCATGTAGTCCCCAGACAGCCTGCAAGAAAACAATACAAACACCTTCCATCCGGAAGCACAAGTACCCTTGCCAGGGTGGAGGCTCTGGCTGCACCCAGCACTGGCTGAATTCCAGCTTCCACTAGCCCTCTTGCTCGGGCTCCTTTACACAGTAAAAAGTCTGCCCAACTATATGAGGATTCTCTGAGTTAAGAGCACAAATATGGAACTAGATGCGTGGATTCAAATCGTGGCTCCCGCTCTTACCAACACTATGAACTCGAACATGTTTCCTCCAGTTTCCTTATAAACAAGGTGAGAATAAAATATCTATTCAATGAATGTGTTGTGATGATCTAATGAGGGAAATACATAATCTAAGAACATTGTTTTCAGATAGTAACTAGTTAGTATTTGCTGTCTTCTCTATCCCTGCTTCATTCATTTTGGGCACATTTGAAAAAATATATCCTCAGTTTGCTCAAAGACTTAACTACAATATATGCATGGGTTTCATCTTCCAGGGGACAGAGCACTGAATGATAGCATCTGAAAGCCCTTTTCCAGTGATATCTCTGCCAACACTGACTCAAAGCTACCTTAAGTGACTTGGAACAGCTCACTTCACCTTGAGTATAAAGTTTCTTTGGCTCCAAACTAAAGTAGTAACATTGTACAGCCTTGCTCTAAAGTGTAGATGAGATACTCCATACAATTGTATTTTCTTTTCATTTTAAAGCATTATCCAGTTAGAAGATATTGAAGTAATCGAAAAGTATAAGGCTTAAACTAGTCCTACTTTTCTCCTGTGTCCATAAACCTGCAGGGGTTCACTAGATGCTCCTGAATTAATATGTAAACTCTCAATGAATGAGAGTTTAATAGTGTTTTTCAAAAAGAGATGGGGTCAGCTACATCAATATTATCTGGGGAACTTATTCAAAACTACCTCGCAGAAGGGCTAGATCAGAAGATCTCAACCTCTACTGCACACTGTGCTGACTGAGGAGTTTTAAAAATACTGTTTCCTCTGTCTCACCCCCAGATTTGGAGTGGAATTTGTCTGGTGTGCAGTCCATGTTTCTGGATTTTTAAAGCTACCTTGGCTGATACGAACATGCAGGATAGGTTGAGAAACACTATTCTGATTCAATGAATGGCAAGACAGATGCAAATATTTGGGAACCCAGAAGTCATCTGCAACACCCTGTCCCATGCCACTTCCCTCCATGAAGGACGCAAGGAGTAATGACTCCTTTTCTCAACGTTTGCTACAGTTGGTGTGATTGAGCAACCAGGTCTGAACTAAGGGTCAGAAACCTGGTGGGTGAGAGAGAAAATACTTCTTAATGCTTTTGCTATTCTGGGGTTAACAAAGACAAATTGTCCTTACATACCTTCTGCTGCTCAACTCCTTCCCACCTTGAACACCAAAGTGTGACTGGGACTGCTGTGGGCCATCAGAGACAGTCCAACCCAGTGGAGCTCAGAGGTGTCATCCTTGACATTCTAGAGCCTCTGAACCAGCGTCAGCAATCACCCACCTCTGACCTCCTTGTTAATGTGAGAAAAATAAACTGATTTGTTTAAGCCACTGAAATCCAGCTGTCTGTTACACGCAACTGAACATAATCCTAACTGACAGGAGAAGATCATGTCTCTTCTCTTTTCCCCAATCTCCAGAAATGATGCCAGTATACTAAATACTTTTATGTTAAAGTGACTCTGAGTTTATTTACAGAGTGGTGAGTTTGCCTGAGAATAAATATGAAGAATACTTTGCTTGAAGGTGTGGCCTCTTACAATTAAAAATGCCCAGAGATTGTCCTACCTCTCTGCAGAAACACCCACAATGTGAGAAGAGGTTTTCATTGAGTGACCCCTTTGAAAGCTTTCTTCCTTAATGGCTCCTTTACAGAAATGCACAACTTAGATAAAGGACAGGTGTGAGGAGAAAATACATCCTCCACTCCCAGGTTACTGTCTCCTCCCAACTTTGGGCAACTGCTTGAGGTACACAAGTAGATTTACCCCTGGATGACTCTGGTGGCTCTTTCCGGGTTGCCTGGCAAAGAGCTAGCTTTATTCCAGTAGCTTCCCCGAAAGTTTCATCTTCTAACTAGGTCTCCAGGTATGTCATTCTCTGAATAGCTGGCATTGGCAGCAAGGTGTCAGTTCTCTCTAGCAGGGCAACATTAATGACTGCAAAAGTTCCATGTTCCTTCCCACTCCCAAAATTCCTATAGAAGTATAGAGAAATAGGAGAACAGAGTTCTCCTGGAGGATGTTTCAGAGAGCCCAGCTGTGCCCAGCTCCCTTGACCTACATGCCCACAGGACGGCAGGTGAAACAATGGTGTTTATCCCCCATTGGCCCTCTGCCCATGAATTCCAGCCTGCACCTTTCAGCATTAGTGGTTCTTCCTTGGAGCCCTCATTCCACACTAAGGCATAGGTTCTCTGCACTGATTTGAGCTATATAACTTTCTTTCTCCTGTTTCCCACTCCTCCATTTGGAGTCTCTATCAGAGGTTTGTCACTTTACCTCCATAAAAAAATAATACATTATCTTCATTTTCCCCTCCTCAAAAAGAAGTTTAAAAGCACTCTGTGCCTACAAAGTTCAAAAGCTAAGAACTGGCGTGGAAGATTTGCCTTATTCTGCACCTAATGACCCTCCCATCATTGTCCCCATCACTCCAAAGTGAAGCTTTGGCACTATACTGTATACTTCCTGCTTCTCAAACACAACTTCACAATTTGAAAATCCCAGCAAATTTCCCATAGTCAAGATAAAGGGGCATATTTGACAAAATTGTTTTACAGTTGGAGCTACCTGTGCAGATATCTCATATATGATTTCCCAGAATGTCTTCAAAAAAACATGATCCTTGAATTCTGGGATAGGAGTTGGTATCTGCCTTTTGACCCATATAAAATCTGATTTTTAATGGCTCAACAAGTTTGAGAAGTCATGATAAATAGTAATGAGGAGTAATTCTGTTCAATATGTACCTGCTTCTCAAAACCTAACTTTTCATCTCCAGGGCCCTCACACCAGACCAGCCCTTGGTGCCCTCACTGTGTCCTCTATGTGTTCACCTAGAACTAGGTATGCTATCCCAGGGCCCATGTAATATCTAACCTTTCATGTGACTGTATCCTTATCTTATTAACCTATGGGCCTTACACAAAGGTGTGCATCAGAATTTCCTGGGAGAGTGCAGAGATTAAGGTGCTTTTGCTCCTGCCCACATTATCCAAAAGACACAGGGTGAGGATGAGGCAGCTGTATTTCGAAAACAATTCTCCAGGTCTCCAGGTGATTCTCGTGAATGCCCCCTACCCTCTTACCTCTATCTCATACCACACTTCTTTAGGAATTCCTATATTGGTCATACTATGAGATCCTTGAGGGCAAGGCCTGTCTGACCTGTTTCTAGCTTGCATGTGGCTTATTTCGCCACCTTTAGTTTGGTAAAATGAGTGTTCAGTTCAGTATGTGAATTTTGGGGTCATTTATTGATGACTGATTGAGAAGTGCAAAACAAATGACCTCTACAGTAGCCAACAATTAATTTTCATTCAGCCTCTATTCCTACTCCATATACTCCCACTATGCCTGTTTGTTAAAAATTCTGAAACATGTGATGAGTCTACTTATCTTATATGTGGGAATGTTACACTGATACTGAAATTCAGCAAGAGGTATCATATATATTAGAAAGATGGATGATTTCTCACTTTCCTCCTGTAGCACCAATTCAAGGATACTGCTACATAATCCAAATGTCACATACGTTGGAAACTCTTGGGTTATTTCCAGAAGCATTGATACCATGAGCACCCAACCACCATGGAGGTTTTCAGCTACCTCAAAGTTTGCTCTGACAGTCTTTAAAAATCAAAACTCTTTTCTCTTTTGACTTGCTCATCAAAACCAGTACAATCTACCAGATAACGAAATCAGAAAACAATAGCATGTCACTGAGATAAGTCCTAGCAACTAGATAGAATAATACAACAGCCACAATGATGCACTTTAAAATTTGACATTGTAGGAAGGCCCTTTTATACTGAGAAAATGAAATGACTTAATTTGGAGGGACAGTGCACTAACTCTGGGTGTCCTCATTCCAAAAGGCCCTGGGAACCATGGATTAGGAAACTAGTGTTCTAGGAGATCGTGTGAATCTAATTCTTAGTATCTAAAAGAAACCAGTCAATTTAAAGTTTTAGAAAGAAATAGAAGTCTGGTTCTTGTTCAGAAACTGCTGGCTTAAATGAGATACATAGACCATTCACCCCAGATGGGGTCACCCAATGGGCCTGTTTGCTCCAGCATTCACTCCTCTAGGTTATATGGACCCCTTTATAATTAAACTATTCTTCTGTGGATCCATACAACATTCCAACTTCTCATGGCACTGAAATCACATGCAATTGATTATGCAGAGAATACCTTTTTCCACACTAATTTTAAAAATTAAAAAATCCTTGAAAAGCCAGTGAAACAACAAAGACAGCAAGAAAGTGTGAAAGAGAAGAGGTGAGAGAAGAAAAAAGGAAAAGGATGGAGAGAGAGTAGAGGAAAAAGGGGAGAACAAAAGTCGAATGCTTTGCGTTTATGTGATTTTGAAAGTCTCCATGGAAGAGATGTGGCCTGAGTCAAGGAGAAATTGATACAAATTGCTGAAAGGCAAAAAGGAATAGGGGAATGCAATGCTTCCACTGAAACTCCAGCCTCAGGTGCCCAAGTTCAAATAGCATCTCTCCCAGGGTTTATTAGTCCTGCCAGCAGCTGCCAGGGCATCACCCCAATCAGAAAGGTCTTTAGAGTGGATGTAGTTAGAATCTGCTTGGGATGCTGGAAATTAACTTGATTCTAGCAGTAGTCCGTAAAATCATAATCATCTGTGAATTTGGACTTCTCTGTCAAGGTAGAATCCTAAGATACTCTATTTATATGGTTATATCAAGCTTCTTCCAAAGACAGTCAGAATGTATTAAGCATTCCACAACTGTAGAAACTTTAGAGTCTCTAAGGATCATCTCTATATTTTCTAAGAAAAAAATTGGGGACATGAGAAAATAATGAGTTTTATTTATTATTTTTTTATTTGTACATATACAAACTGTGCTAATCTTTAATTGTACCAATTTCTGCAAGTCTTGCTTTAATTATTATTTTAATTGTACAAATTTGTGGGGTGCCATGTGACACCTTGATACATGTACAGTCTAAAATGATCAAATCAGGTTCGTTAACATTTCCATTTCCTCAAACAACTTTTAAATGCTTATTAACATGTAAAAATGGCATGTATTATAGAGTACAGTGTGATACTTCAGTACACATGTGCAATAGGTATTGATCAAATCAGCAGTTAACATTTCCAACTCCTTTCCATTACTTTGCATTTGAAGATTTTGAGCTCCACTCTAAGTTATTTACAAAACATAAAGTAGATTGCTGTGCCCACCCTCACCTCATGCTCCGGAAAAGTAGAACACATTATTTCTAACTGTATTTGGGTACCTGCTATCTAACTTCCCAGACTAAGTTACACAACCAGCTGTCGAGGGTCTCCAGCTTGCAGACAACAGACTGTGGGACATCTTAGTCTCCATAATTTCATGAGCTGATTCCTATAATAAATCTGTACTAGGATACATCCCTACATCTCCCATTGGTTCAGTTTCTCTGGAGAACTCTGGAGTGATACAAATGGTAACTCCTGGGTCTTTCCAGGTGCTACAAGCTCCCATGGTCCACTGGGCTGGGAGTCAGACTGCCTCTTTCTATGCCCAGCTCTTCTTCTACACATTAGCCATGTGGATTTCATTTTATCCTCCCATCCCCTTAGGTTTGAACTTCCTCATCTGCGAAATGAAAGTGTTTGACTAGCTAATGCTTCACTACCTAACTAGAAAGACACTGATTCTTCTGTGGAATATTTTCTTTTTGAAGTCACTAGAGAAAACTGTGATAGCCACAGAGAGGCAGCATAAGGCCTTCTAGAAGTTTCAAATAAAGATGATCTTAATGACCTTCATGGGGCAGTAGACATAGTTAAACAATCTAAGCTTTGTTCGAAGGTAAAAGTTTAAACATGGCATTTCCAACGTATGACCCCCATTTCTACCTTCTTCTGGCAGGCCCTCAATCTCTTTCCTCCTATCCTTATTAGTAACTGCCAAAAGTTTTATATAGCCCCCTCTGGTCTCCATTCCTTCTTCTCCTCCTCCTAACCCCAACCCAATGATCTGGGAGCTCCTGAAGAACTGGTTTGGTGAAATTGTTGGGTGGGGACCTTCACTGTATCAACATTAAATGGGTCATAGAAACCACTCAGATCTGGTGTTAGGTGGGAGACAAAGGCATGGAATAAAAGAACATGACCTGGATTGAATTTCAAGACAGGTGCGAACATCATTCCTCAATAATGAGAAAGAGACAAAGGCAGAATCTCACTGGGTGGGGCAGCAGAAGAAAGGAGGAACAGAACTAGGTAGCTCCAAGGCTGAGCATTCTAGAAAAGCTGGTACAAAGATATCCACTCCGAAAGTGAACTCTTCTAACCTGAAGGGTTGATGCTTACCAGGCAGACTCCAGAGCCTGCCTAAACTCAAGGTCTTGCTACAGAAAGCGTGCAAGGGGGAGACAGGTCCAAAGTGACACTTTTGAACGAGTTTTAAAAACTGTTGTTCATGTCTCTTGGTAAATATTCTTGCTATACTTAATCTTCCTGACCATACTAAAAGCAGATTTACAAACTAATTGCTCTAAATCTCTGCCTCCCTGTATGCAGTTTCACCTTCATTTATCCATGAAAAGTTAAGACCATGAGACACTAAACTAGAGCCACATGGTCATACCTGTAGTTAGCAATGAATGGCAGAAGGAAGTGAAATAAATACCAACTAGAGTTGGTATTTATAAGGGTGCTTAAGTCCTGGAGATGTCTTAGAATCACTTTTGCAATCACCTGAAAGAATTAGTGTCAGTTTAGTTCTTCCTAGAAGAGAGCTTCTCTAACCTGAGTGTACCCCAGCACCAGCCAGGCTATCTGTGAAAACATGGGTGGAAGCTGGGAGCCTGTAATCCCAGCACTCTTGGGAGGCTAAGCCAGATCTCAAGTTCAAGCTCAGCCTGGAAAACTTAGTGACCTAATGACTTAGTGAGACCCTATCTCAAAACAAGAAGGGCAGAGGATATAGCTCAGTGCAAAGGCCCTGAGTTTAATCCCCAGTACAACAAATAGATAGATATATAGATAGATAGACAGATGAGAAAAAAGCAGAACGAAAAGAAAAAGAAGAGAGAAGAATGGGATTCAACCCTAGCATACCTTGAGAGGCATGAGAATACCTCTCTAACCAACACCCAGGTGGTATCCATACCACAGATCATTTCTCAGGGCCTGAGTTTTTGACTGACAGGCTATTTCCATCCAACCTATTCTACCCTGCTTCTTACATAGGTTGAGGAATGCACTTTCCATCTGTGACCAGCAGAATGATGAAATGATGTAAAAGCAATTCAAATACATGGGCAACAGCTGGGGAATTGATAGGTAAAAGCATTTATCTAGTTTTTGGGACTCCAAAAATCTACAAATAGGTTTTGTTTTAACCCTATGTGGAATGGAAGATTTCGGGTCTACAGTAAATGTTATTCGTGTTTTATATATAAATTACCTTCCTTCCTTCTTTCCTTCTGCCTTTTCTCTTTTCTCTCTTCCTTTTTTCCCTCTTTTCCTCACTCCCCTTTTTCTTCCTTCATTCCTTCCTCATTCATTCCTTCCTTCTCTCTTACCCCTTCCTCCTCCTTCCCTTCCTCCTTTCTTTCCTCACATTCTTGTTTCCTTTCTTATTCTAGAATCACCAAGTCAAAAAGTTTAAAAAATAAAATTAACTAGATTGACAAAGTACCAGCTGGAACCTGTCTCAAGGCTAATGGAAGGAATGGAGGCCCTTTTAGAAAGCTCCCAGCATGCTTTACTCCCGTAGCTCTGGCTCAGTCCACGCCACCATTATGGGAGCTTTTTGGATCTGGCCAGTGCAAAACAAGGACAGCCATGATGTCAGGGGAAACATCCATCTCACTGTCAATGGCATGCATCACCCTGATGCTCTAAGCCCTATGTACACACATCATTTTGTGTGATTTATGGCCCTAATTAGATCCCAGTGGCAGTATTCTATCAGCTAACAATGCATATCCTAATCACCTTTTCTTCATACAAATGATTTCTTTAACTTTGCATGCATAACTTAACAGCTTTTATTTTAAAAACTCATGTTAACAGCTTTCCTGTGGTAACCAGTAGGGGTGCTATGATAAGAATCTAATTTGCTGTAAAAATGACTCATTTGTCAAATAAGCATTAAAATAATTGTTCCCCTTTTGACTGTTACCCTGCTGTTTCCAGTCATTTTCCAAAACTAAATTATTTACTCATTTGAAAGTTCAGCTGTGCATATTTTAATTGATATTCCCTCATAGGACTCATATTGTTAATGACAATAATTAACCCGAAAAGGCTGCTAAATAATTATGCTGGAAAGATATGAAGTATTTGCACAGAAAGTAAAATCAGCATTTGAAAAACTACCAAAATGTAAAACTTTCATATTTTATGGCAAAGCATGGTAATAGTTCATAATCAAATTAAAGAGAGAAAGGGAAAATGTAGATTGTATGATTTGATGCAGAATATTTTATGTTTTCAATATAGAAAAGTAGTCTAGCTAACAAGATTACTCTGTCATCTCGGTAGGCTCCCAATATTACTATTCTAGCTGGCAATATAAATTGTTCTCTGGCACTTAGCATGGCTTGAAACTGGAGCAAACTAGCTCTCAATAATAACACCTAACACACAGTTACTGCCTCTCTCTGCTAGACAAATCTCCCCTGTGATGGGCCCAACAAGCTCCACACATACCCACCCAGCAAAGATGCCAACACTCGACACATTATCACCCTTTTCCAAGAAAGGCAACCATCTCCCAGTCTGTGAGAAGTTGCCAATAGAAGTGGCAGCTCATTCTCTGGGGCCCAATAAGAGCAGAATTCAGAAGAAGCTCTTCACTTTGGAACCTTGTCAAACTACTAAGACAAAGAAAGGACCACAGTGGGTGTCAGACTTACTAATGAATGGTCTTCCAGAAAGCTCGCAGACTTCTAGTCCCTAAAATTCACAAGGCTAGTATACCAATAGATATAACTGGAAACCATTTACCCATGTGGACAGGTAGGACTGCTGCACTCACCAGAGTCAAGAAGTGGTCACCAAGACATGGCTGCGTCTATTCCACAAACGCTTTTGAATTAAGCAGAAAGCACGCAAGTGTTAGAACTTTAGTGAAGGTCTCCATAGGTATATTGATATGTGTCTCCCATATGTCAAGATCAGCCAACTGGATGCTAAGATATTAGCCTCTGTGCTAATGTCTAAATTATATAAGCAACTCGAAAAATTAAACTCCAAAAATTAAAATCCCAGTCAAAAATGGGCAATCAAAATGAATAGATACTTCTCAAAAGAAGAAATACAAATGACCAATAAGTACATGAAAAAATATTCATATTTGGCTATTAGAGAAACACAAATCAAAACAACACTGAGCTTCCACCTTATAACAACAACAACAAAAAAGACTATGATCAAGAACTCAGAAACAAGAGATATTGGCAAGGTTGTAGGCAACCCTTCTACATTGTTGGTGGGAATGTAAACCAGTACAACGATAATGGAAAAAGCATGAGATTCCTCAAAAAATTCAAAATAGAAATTCCATTTGGCCTAACTATACCTCTTCTGGTATAGTTAGAAAGAAAGGCATATCTGGATATCTTCCTAAAAGAATTAAAGACATCATATATCAGTGATACATACATATCTATGTTTATAGCAGTGTGATTTATAATAGCTAAATTTTGGAAGCACCCTGTATGCTATCAACAGATTAATGGATAAAGAAAAAAATATATCTATATCCACATCTATATCTATACCTATATCTATCTATATCTATATATAGATACAGATATATATGTATCAGTTATAAATAAAATAAAAATAAATTTGAGTCAGTTACACAAAAAATGGCTATATTGTGAGACCATAATGCTTAGTGAAATAAATCAGAACCAGAAGGTTAAATATTGCATACTTTCTCTTGCATGACAAACCCAAATTATAAATACTTTAAGTAGCAAAATAAAGGCAATGATAGGAAAAAGTGAGGTGTACTTTGTGGAGCTAGGAAGGGGAAATGGAAAAAAGGGAGAGGGAGAATGCAGAGGGGAAGGAAAAGTGAGAATTATTAAGATTAGATATGTATGTGTACCAGTTTCTCAGATGATGGTAATTATTATGTATCACAAACATATATGTATATATGCAGTACCTCTGGCATCACTTCAGTTTCATTTATTTTTATCTTACAGGTGATACTACTGCTAGCATAATAATGTAATAAAAGTGATGATAATACTTTGTATTTATATCATTCTATTTATTTTTTCTCACAGGTGCAAAGACTAATGCTAATGGGAAACAAGAGAATAATTTATGAATACATGGTTATACTCTACTTCCACAAATATCTCTTGCAAGCACTGAATACATGGCATAAATGATACATGGAGTAAAAGGTAAGTATGATCCTAATAATGCTTGTCACCAAATAAAATTGCAACTTGCATAAAGAGCAAGATTTGATTTAAGCATGTGTCTAGATTGTTCATTATTATCTATATTATTTCATTAGTCATTCTTTACATGCATATTAATTTAGTAACTATATTTAGCATTGGCAAAAGAGTGACCAAGACTTCCGGGAAGATGGCGGAGCGGAGAGAAGGAGAGTAAGAGCCTCTCCGAGATTTGTTGTCCAGACACAGAAATATAGCAATTTAGGGAAGAGAAGAAGGAGGGATGTGTGTTCTCAGGACCCAGCAGGGAGCTGAAGCAAGAGTTGAAGCACACGGGGAAAGCAAAAGGAGAGATCAGCCCAGAAGAAGAAAGTGACGGACAGACGGCGCTTTCTCCCAGAGCTCCAGCTCACGGCCCCAGATCAGAGGCCTGCTTCGTAACCCCAGCTTGCAGCCCCCAGGTCACAGCCCCAGATCTGGGCTCACAGCCTCGGGTCACAGCCTGGCTCACCGCAGCAGCTTGCAGCTGGGGGTCACAGCAGCAGCGCACAGCCCTGCACGCCCCCAGCACACAGCCCGGCTCATGGCCCCAGCTCTTAGCACGAGTGATGCAGTTTGAGCCTGCAGATGCATGGTGACTACTGGAGACCCCAGAGACCTCCACGGAAAGACACATAAATGGAGCGGAGCAGTAGACACTGAAGACTGCAGTGGCTGGTGAGTTACCTGAGTCATCTGATCTCAGACGGCCCCCAGGAGAGGGTGGCAATCGGCCGATTGCCATCTTGGAAAGGGGCTGAGCTCAGAACTCAGAAAAGCTGTGAGTGGCTTTTGGTGCTGGGGCAAGGTGGAGCAAGGCAGAGCAGAGTTCAAACTCAAGTTGGAAGGAGGGAAAGGAGCCAAGTTCAAACTGGCAGGAAACTGAGTCCAAGCCAGTGGGAGACACACAGTGTGTCTCCAGCTGAACAAATTGGATTTCGACCCCACAGCCAGTGATCAGGCTGAACTTCAATAGAACTGGTGAAGCCTTGCTATTGAACCCAGCTGGGAACACTCACTACCCTGCCAAAATCTACTGCTGGGATTAATCAACAAGGACCTGGGTCTGTCTACCCTGTCTACCAGTGACAGCAGAGACACACCTGGAAGTGGACATTTTATTTATTTACTTATTTACTTACTCTCTTCTTTTCCTTGTTTTTTTTTCCTCTTTCTTGTTTTTATAGGAAAGTGACTTTCTAGTTTTTTGCTGTTATTTTTTTGTTCTGTCCTTGTTTTACTTTTTCCTTCTCTCCTTTCCTTCTGTTTCCCTTACCAGTTCCCCAAAGTTTGTCTAATTTCCCCCTGGCTTCCAACCTTGCTTCTCAGCTCTTTCTCTTCTTCTATTTCTCTATCCTTTCCTCCTAATCTCTTTTGAATTTTCTCCGCTGAGAGTAAAATTGCCGTATTGAGGGCATATTTACTGCGTACAAGTTTGTGGTTTCTTTTGGATATTGTTATATAACCACAAATCTAGTTCACAAGGTATAAGTTGGCATATCAATAGTTACCACAGTTTGTTATTTTCTAGACTGTGTCTGATGCTATTGTTTTTGCTGATTGTACTACTTTAGCCAAGGTGACAGAATTTTTATACTCAGTTCTTCCTTGCATGCCAAGACTGAGGTTGGCAGAGGGTCACAAATAACACTAGAAGCCACGGTCAAAGAACTAAGGGCTGGCCAAATAGATAGCAACTTCTCAGCCCCAATAAATTGAAGAAGCAAGATTTTGCAACAGACTCCTAATACAAAAAACAACTACACCTGTAAGACATCTCTGAGGAAGCAGTCACTTCCAAAAGGTTCTCAAAACTAACAAAAAAAGCTACCTGCCACAGGCAATTCATAAGCATCAACCCAGGAACTAAACTAAAGAAGAAAAATAGAAAATGAGAAGACACACAAATAAGATGCAACCCCATACCTCCAGCTTACCAAAAGCAAGCCCAGGGGGTAATGAAGTGGAACAAACTGAAAGCTTCCCACCCAGACTCTTGGAAGCAGTAACAGCAGAAGTAACAAAGCAGATGAGTGAGGCTCTAGAAAACATCAAAAAAGAAATCATTTCCAGAGTGAAAGACACAATTAGTGACTTTAGAGCAGATACAGATTAAAAAAATTGAAGAGCTTAGAAAAATGATGGAAACCATAAATGCCCAACACAGGAAAGAAATGGAATTCATGAAACAGATTCAAACAGATGACCAAGAGATTAAAAATTCCATTGAAAGTACTGGCAGTAGAATGAAACAATGTGAAGAGAGAATATCAGATATAGAAGACAAGATTGTGATTAATGATCAAGAAAAGAAAGAGTTCTTCAAAACGGTAAGGGACCATGAAAAACTAATACAACAACTGCTAGACGACATGAAGAAAAATAACATAAATTTGATCAGAGTCAGTGAAAAAGCAGGAGATAGCACAAATCACATAAGAAACCTGTTCACAGAAATAATGGCAGAAAACTTCCCAAGTATGGAAAAAGAACTGGAATACAGATAAGTGAGGGCTACAGAACTCCAATTAGCCATGATCAACAAAAATCTACCCCAAGGCATATAATAGTCAAGTTTCCAGAAATTCAACACAAGAACAGAATATTGAAAGCTCTTAGAGAAGAGAAACAAATAACCTATAAAGGAAAGCCCATCAGAATCACAGCAGACTTCTCAACACAAACCCTCAAGTCAAGGAGAGCTTGGAGTGAAGTATTTCAAGCCCTAAAAGACAACAACTTTCAGCCCAGATTGATGTACCGTGCAAAACTGTCTTTCAAAATTGATGGAGAAGTAAGATACTTCCGTGACAAAGAACACCTGAAAAGATTCATGACCACAAAACCAGCACTCCAAAATATTCTGAAGGATATTCTGGAGAGAAAAAATGAGGACTACAGCTCCAGGAATTGCAACACAATGAATCCTTCCGGCAAGGCAAGTAATTAAACAGAAGGGAAAACTAGGAATCCAACAACAGGTAAATAATATGACAAGAATAATTCAACATATGTTGGTTACAATCATCAATGTAAATGGTCTCTACTCGCCAATCAAAAGAAGCAGACTGGCAGAATGGGTCAAGAAGCAAGACTCAGCAATATGCTGGATACAAGAAACACATTTAATTCGAAAAGAAATTCATAGACTGAAAGTCAAAGGATGGAAAACAATACGTCATGTGACAGGAATCTGGAAAAAAGCAGGGGTAGCCATTCTATTTGCAGACAGACTGGATTTCAAGCCAAAACTCATTAAGAAAGACAATGAAGGTCACTACATCCTTGTAAAGGGAACAATCCAAGAAGAAGTGATGACAATCATACATATATATGCACCAAATACCAGTGTGCCTGATTACATACAACAAATATTGACGGACATGAGAAACCAAATAAGCACCAATATGATTGTAATGCGGGACTTCAATACCCCACTGTCACAAATAGATCAACTAGACCAAAAGTCAACAGGGAAATATCAGAACTAAACCAAACTCTTGAACAAATGGACCTAGTAGATGTATACAGAGTGTTCCACCCCACAACATCAGAATACACATTCTTCTCAGCTGCACATGGGATTTTCTCCAAAATAGACCACATACTAGCTCATAGAACATGCTTAAGTAAATGCAAAGGAATTGAAATTATCCCATGCATACTATCAGATCATAGTGCACTGAAACTGGAAATAAACAGCGAAAGGGACCACAAAACCTCCAGAAATACATGGAAATTAAATAGCACATCCTGAACAATAAGTAGGTCAGAGAAGAAATTAAAGAAGAAATTAGACAGTTTCTACAATTGAATGATAATGCCAATACAACCTACCGAAATTTGTGGAACACAATGAAAGCAGTTCTACAAGGGAATTTTATAGCACTGAACACCCATATCAGAAAAACAGAGTGAGATAAAATAAACAATCTAATGTTGAACCTCAAGCTTCTAGAAAAAGAAGAGCAACTCAAACCTAAAGTCCATACAAGGGAGAATATTATAAAGATCAGAGCTGAAATTAACGCAATTGAAACTAAGAAAACAATACAAAGAATCAATAAATCAAAGATTTGGTTCTTTGAAAAACTAAGTAAAATTGACAAGCCCTTAGCCAACCTTATAAAAAAAAGGAAAGAAAAGACTCAAATTCATACAATTCCTACAATTAGGAATGAAAAGGGTGAAATCACAACAGATCCGGCAGAAATCCAAAAGATCATCAATACCTACTTTGAAAACCTATATTCTAATAAGATCAAAATACAGAAAAAAATAGACAGATTCCTAGATACATATGAATTACCAAAACTGAATCAAGAAGATATAAAAACTCTAAATAACCCAATATCAGCCACTGAAATTAAAGAAGTAATTAAAAACCTACCAACAAAGAAAAGCCCAGGTCCTGACGGATTCACTGCTGAATTCTACAAGAAATTTAGAGACAATTTAATGCCACTAATTCTCAAACTCTTTAACAAAATTGAAACAGAAGCAATACTCCCAAATTCATTCCTGGAAGCAAGCATTACCCTGATACCAAAGCCAGAGAAGGATCCAGTGAAAAAAGAGAACTACAGGCCGATCTCATTAATGAACATAGATGTAAAAATCCTCAATAAGATACTGGCAAACAGAATGCAACAAATTATGAAGAAGATTATACACTATGACCAAGTAGGATTCATTCCAGAGATACAGGGATGGTTCAACATATGCCAATGAATAAATGTTATACACCATATTAACAGAGCCAAGGACAAAAACCATATGATCATCTCAATAGATGCAGAAAAGGCATTTGACAAGGCCCAACACCCATTAATGATAAAAGCCCTGCAGAAAATTGGAATAGACGGTCTTTATCTCAATCTGATAAAAGCCATCTATAACAAACCAACAGCCAACATCATACTAAATGGTCACAAACTAAAAGCTTTCACTCTAAAATCCAGAACAAGACAAGGATGTCCACTCTCTCCACTCTTATTCAATATAGTTCTGCAAACATTAGCCAGAGCAATTGGATGAGAGAAAGAAATAAAAGGAATAAGGATAGGCAAAGAAAGAAGTTAAATTATCATTATTTGCAGATGACATGATACTCTATATAGAAAGAACCCAAAAACTCTGCCAAAAGACTTCTAGATTTAAAAATCAAATCAGCAGTATAGCTGGATACAAAGTCAACACTCAGAAATCAATAGCATTCCTGAACACAAACAACAGACTTACCAAGAGACAAATTAGGCAAACAACACATTTCGCAATAGCATACAAAAAAATGAATCAATCTAATGAAGGAAATAAAAGATCTATACAATGAAAACTACAGTACTTTGAAAAAGGAGATTGAAGAAGGTATCAGAAAATGGAAAGATATCCCTTGCTTCTGGGTAGGAAGAACCAATATAGTGAAAATGGCCATACTCCCAAAACTGCTCTACAGATTTAATGCAATCCCAATTAAATTACCAATAGCATACCTCACAGAATTAGAGAAGACAATCCTAAAATTCATTTGGAACCAAAAGAAACCTAGAATAGCAAAAGAAATTCTGGGCAACAAAAACAAAGCAGGGGCCATCACAATCCCTGACATAAAACTATACTACTAAGCTACTGTAATAAAAACAGCATGGTACTGGCACAAAACAGACCCCAGGACCAATAGAACATATTAGAAGATGAAGAAACAGGTCCAAACACTCTCAGTCACCTTATCTTTGACAAAGGGGCCAAACAACCTCACTGGAAGAAAGACAGCCTCTTTAATAAATGGTGCTGGAAAAACTGGCTCTCCACATGCCAAAGGTTAAAACTAGACCCATATCTTTCCCCACGCACTAAGCTAAAATCAAAGTGGATCAAAGATCTAAATATTAAAACAGAAACACTAAATCTATTGGAAGATAGAATAGGTAGAACTCTTGAAGACACAGGTGTAGGCAAGGACTTTATGAACAAATCCCCAGTTGCCCAGGAAATATCACAAAGAGTCAACAACTGGGACCTGATCTTACTAAAAAGCTTTTGCACAGCAAAAGAAACTACCAACGGAGCGAAGAGACAACCCACAGAGTGGGAAAAAATTTTTGCCAGCTATTCCTCTGACAAAGGACTAACATCTCGAATATATAAAGAACTCAAAAGAATCAGATCCCCCAAATTTAAAGACTCAGTCCAAAAGTGGGCAACTGAAATGAAGAGATACTTCTCAGATGAAGAAGTAGAAACAGCAGATGGACATATGAAAAATGTTCAACATCACTGGTCATTTGAGAGATGCAAATTAAAACAACCCTGAGATTCCACCTCACTCCACAAAGAATGGCTATTGTCAACAAATCAGCCAATAACAAATGCTGGAGGGGCTGTGGAGAAGAAGGAACCCTTCTCCACTGTTGCTGGGAATGTAGACTGGTGCAACCGCTATGGAAATCAGTGTAGAGATTCCTCAGGGAACTAGGACTACAGATTCCATTTGACCCAGCTATTCCACTTCTTGATATCTTCCCAAAAGAATTTAAAGCATCATACTGCAGCGATATATGCACACCCATGTTTATAGCAGCACAGTTTGGAAACAGCCCAAATGCCCATTAACAGCAGAATGGTTAAAGAAAATGTGGTTTTTTTATACAATGGAGTACTACTCTGCCATAAAGAATGATACGCTTGAGATATTTCTAGGTAAATGGATGCATCTTGAGACCATACTCTTAAGTGAAATAAATTGGACACACATGTTTAAATACCATGTAGTTTCTCTGGTGTGAGAAACTGAAAGTGTAAATAAAGACTAAAATGTATTATATTGGGAAAGGGAAGAAAATGTCCAAATGGGAAAGGGAACAAGGGAGGGGGAAAGGAACAGAGGGACAAGAGAAATAATAAATGGAAGGAAAAAAATGAAACAAAGCTTTTGTAAATAGGGAGGGAGGAGGGGGTAAGGGGAGGGGAATGGGAAAAAAAGAAGCAACAAGATATATCATGTACAGGTACAAATCCCCTGTGATGAATGTTATCACTATGTATATCTAAAATGTACCGTTTAAAAAAAAAAAAGAGTGACCGAGATAGACTGCCTTCACGTTGCCTACATCTACCAGAATTTAAACCAGAGAGTGTTAAACCACAGACTTTATTTCCAGTTAAGGTAGTACAGAACGACTTTATTTCCAGTCAAGGTAGTACAGAATGAGAATATCTGATGTATCCTTCTCTCCCTGTCTGCAGAACAATACAAAGATGTAATTGAGGTCAACAGTAGGATAAATACCTCTCAACCTAATATCATTTTAAGGAGTCCAAAATGCTATTATTATGACAGCTGATCTAGAACTTGGGAAGGAAGCAGTAAAGGTAAAGACAGTCACAAACCACTAGACAAGAAGGGGTGATCCCTGAGTGGGGAAAAATACGATAGGGTACTTAAAATTAGCCTATATAACAAAATTAGAAAATACACAAGATAATCTAGAGCTATGAAAAACATCTGAAAATTAGCAATAGAAATAGGAATGCAATATAGATAAAATTAATTTTATTGAGCAGTATAAAAAAACTGTAAGTAGTATTTTTAAACTACTGAATTGAAATTGAAATAATTGTTGTTCAAATAATTGTCTCATTTAAAGGAGCCAAGAAATTGTGAAACAAGAACAGGTAAAAGTAATACAAGATCATGTAAGCCTGAAAAAGAACCAATTAGAAATCTTGTGAATAAAAAATACAGTCATTACAATTATAAAGAAACTTATATAGATAAGCAAAACCCTAGACTGGACAAGATCAAGAGCAAAATTTTGGAACTGGAAGAGATCAGTATGGAATTCATCCAGCGGAAATCACAGAAAACCAAAGTTACAACATGCAAGAATGGCTAAGAGATCCAGGCCCTGACCTGAGGCACCCCAATAGAGGGCCCAGTAAGCTATGACTCATGGGTCAAAGGGAGCTGTCCGCTTGTTTTATACAGTCTATGAGCTAAGAGTGGTTTTTATGTTTATTAGTAGTTGGGGAAATTCTAAAAAACAATATCTTGTGACATATAAAAATAACATTTTCAGAATCACTAAATAAAGTTTAATAAGAACACAGCCACACTGGTTGGTTTATGTGTTATGACAACTCTCAGTTACACTGGTAGCATTGAATAGTTGTAACAAGAACAGAATGGCCCACACAGTCTCTTTATATTCACTCTTTGGCCTGCACAGCAAAGTTTTCAGATTCCTATCCTAAATTCCAGTTTCACAAAAGAAGAAGGAAATGGTATAGAAACTATATTTGAAGAGATGATAATTGAGAATCTTCCAGAATTAAAGAGACACTTAGTAGTGAGAGAGATTTAGTACTTTGCTTAACTGTTCCTTATTTTAAGAATATTGATGTGACATTTGTCAGGCCATCATTGAGTTTTACAATCTAAAGTTTCACAGCCAACCATACTATTTCACAGAACTGACCAACTAATTAGACAACTCATCGATTCAGTCAACTATCTATTGTTGGTTCACTGAAAGGATTGTCTAATTCTGCTCAACAATATCCAGAAACTCCAAACCTAAAAATCTCAACAGCTCTCTGGGCTTCTATGCATTCATCTTTCCAAATTTCTGCCTTCTCTTCTCACTCAATTCCTTCTGCAAGACATGCCCTTTCTATCATTCTGCGTGTGATCTTTCAATCTAAAATCTTTCATGATTCATCTCAGACATTTTCTGGCTCATTCAGTCTAAATCCTGCAAATATTTGTGTGTGTGTGTGTGTGTGTGTGTGTGTGTGTATCTTCCAAGTGCTCTATAGGAGACAAAAGAGATGAAGCTAAACAAGTGAGAGCCTCTGCTCTCGAGGATCTTACTGTACCGTACAGACAAGCAGGCAATGAAACACATAAGAGCCAAAATCAAGAGAAGAACATATGAGGACCTGAAATATCTGGGGCCTTGGTATAGGCAGGGACAGTTTCTCAGAAAAAGAAGATCTTAGTTGAGACATCAAAGGTAAATAGGATTTAACTGGACAAGGGTGGTAAGGGGGCCGAGAGAGAGTTCTAGGGAGAAGCCATATCATATACAAAGTCCAAGAGGTAAGAATATACATAGAATTTCAAAAACTGTGCAGTTGAAAAGTAGAGGCCAAAGTACAGGTAGTGAGGCATAAAGCTGGAAAGACAAATAAGCGATATCATTAAGAAACATTTGAAGTCTTACCAAGAAACCTGGAGACTTTTCCACAGGCAAAAAGGAAGGTTTTCAACAGTATCAGGATGAAGGAACTGTGATCATCTTTGAACTTTAGAAAAATAGGAAGTTATAGCAACGAGGAGGATGGCCTGGTAGAGACAAGATGGGCATGGATACAGGAAGATGAATCAATTTAGTTGCAGGAAGCTGAAGGAGTTGCTTTTTTCTGCCTTCCATTTTTCTGTGAAGTCAGACACAATGCCATCTAGTAAGAGAAGTGAGCAAATAGCTGGCTAGAGGGAGGATCTTTGTCATGAAAAATGAGATAAAGAGACAAAGAACTGATTAGGAGAATAAAAGCACTGCCAACCACATTAAGATTGGAGAACTCAAGTTTTTAGCAGCCCCGTTTACTCAATTGCCCAGCATGGAAAAGACAGTGAGCAGATCAAGAATCTACCATGGAGAGTTTTACTTGGCATATGAAGGGTGACCAAAAAATAAAGGGAATGCTTCAATTTTTAAAAAATATTACACTAAGACACATTGACATTAGTCCCCCTCAAGATACTCCCCTTCCCCTTGAATACACTTAACCCATCATTCTTCCCACTTCCTGAAGCAGTTCCGGAAGTCCTCTTTCATGAGTATCTTTTGATGTGTTGTTGTGGCTGCATCAATGTCCTGAATTAATTCAAAATGTTCACCTTTTGCGGCCATTTTAACTTTGGAGAAGAGCCAGAAGTCACATAGCGTGATTTGGTGAACAAGGTGGATAGAGACACACCATAATGTTTTTACAAGCCTGCCTTTCTGTTGAGTAGCACTCAAAGGCAGAAATCACTGTATTATCTCACCTCATAAAGATAATTATGAAAAAAAAATTTCCAGAATTGCTGCAGAACATGACAAACATGATGGGATAAGTATGTTTGAAGTGAGGGGAGTATTTCTAGAGGGATGAACGGCAGACAATATGGCTTTTACCGTAATACATTTTTAAAATTTAAACATTCTTAAACATTTTCATCACAACTCATATGTGATAAAGAAAAAAATGATGAACCATATAAGTTGAAGGGTCTTTCAAAGTGGTTTAAAACATACTATGGGACCAGGATGAGTAGGGAGGAAGGTAAAGACAAGAGGAACCAGAGCACCAGCAGGCTAGAAAATGCTATGTGAACTGAACGACAGAATCAGTGATGGCCCCAGAAGGAGGAGCAGACAGTGTTAGACTGTAAAATGGCAGTAATGTTGTGAGCAAAGCAACAATGTAGGACTCCAAGGCCTAGACAGTACCTATAGGAGAAAATAGATGAAGCCACGTAGAGCCTGAAATTAGGAACTGAAGTGACAAAGCAGCTGAGTAGCCAGGTTATAGTGGATTGTCACATGGATGAAGTTTTAGCCCTGGACCTTGGGAGATCCTGTCTTGAAGATAGAGAGGAAGAGTGAGGAATACCATTGTTGAAAAAGAAGAAACCATGTAAAAAGTAAAAAAAAAAAAAAATTACGAGAGGTAGAAGGCAGTAATAATTGAATGATATGAGCCTCAAAGTAAAAACAGGCAACTACATATCATGTGTGTATATATTTTTTCATTCAGCTATTTGCTCACTTTGCTATATGCTCAGTGCCAAGGATGTATAAGTGGAGAAGACATGGAGTCACTCCCCCAGGCACTCATCATCCATTCATCACAAGTTATCTTGGAGCTCATTGGAAGCAATCTTGACTTTATGGCAGAAGCAAAGATTGTTGGGAGACTGTCAAGAGGTGTTCACAGTTCACTGCCACTTTCCTGTGCAAAGATATGAGCGGGTGAAGGCACTGACTCCATGAGGCTTCTACAACTGTTCTGACGCAAAGCCAGAGGTAAGGCAGCACAACCTATTGGCAACTCTGTACAAATGCAAAGGGAGGGGACCCCACTCCAGGTGTCCCAGCTTTTGTCTCTACCAAACATTTGTTTTAAGAGCCAATATGGAACAATGAACAAAGTAATTAAGCACAAAGTTTACCACCACAAGAGCAACTGCACACTGTTGGTGTGACCATCCCCTCCACCAGATTAAAAGCTCTTCAAAAGTAGAAGTCCTGCCTTATTTTTTGATAACACCACACCTGGCCCAGTGTCTGGCACAGCATGCAGTAGACATGCAAGAATATGCACTGAGCTGAGATGAACTGAACCAAACAACTGACATTTGTATGATATTTAACAGTTGAACAGGTAGCTTCACTTAATTATCCCAGGATTGTAAAAACCTTATAAGGTAACCAATCACATTGCTCTTCTTTTTTTAAAGCTCTCCACCAAGTAGAATCAGCATTTTTCCTTACTTTACATATAAGAAAAATGAGGTTCAAAAGTTAAGTGACTTGTCTTTGGTGACAATTACAATTAGCTACTTAGTGACACATTTATAATTAGCTCATAGTGGAGCCAGGACTAGAACCTGTCAAATCCCAGACAGTTTCTGCCACAAAATGTTGTAGTCAGGAAGAAGTTCACTTCTTGGTGAGTGTGAGAAAGAAAAGAAGCGATTATATTAATATTACTGTACATAGTATAATAGTATTTATAATATCATCATGATAATATTAATAATAATCACTTACTGCCACTGTATTCTGTGCCAGATTTTACTTCACAATTTTCAATAGCAAAACCTGTAGGACATCTGTCACTATTTCATATTGTACACAAAGAAACTAAGAGTCATAGAAGTTAATTAACTTGCCCAAAGTTACAGAACAAGAGACATATTACTGCTTCAAAGCCAAATCTGATTCTTTCTTCCTTTCCATTCTGCCTTGTAAATCAGGCAGATTTATGCTCTCTTGACTAAATCTTCAAACCAAAGTATTCTGAAATCCTTGGCCAGAAAGAATTGTGGCAGTTTTGTGACATTGAAGTTGACCATCCACCACACTTACTGACCACTAATCTCTATTTCTTGTGTGATAAAGAAGTGAACAAGACAAAAGAAAAAATATTCACTCGTTCATTTTTCATTCAATACTTAGTGAATGCTCACCATGTGCTGCTCACTGTTCTACACATTGACACATTGAGGTGAAGAAGACAAAATCCCGACCTTCATAGAATGCCTCTTCCACCAGTCACTGAGCTCAGTGGTCCCTAGTCTTATGACAGGTACCATCCTCCCCCACCCTCATCCACACCCACCATGCACACATGCACACACACAGCCTTGCCACCTCTTCAAATAGCGCTCAGGCCCTCTGGCCCCCAAGTCCTGAGGAGAGGCAGACTGCCTTTAATCAGAGCACACACAAAGATGTCCTGGGACTGGATTTTTATAGGGCCTAGAAAATTGTCCCCTTACGGCCATTTGAGAGAACTCACAGCCATCATTTCCATTAGTCAGAGGGATGTGCAGGAAAGGAAGGAAAGCAGATGGTGAGCAAGCTCTAAAATACCACGGCTGGATCACACCTGCTCAAAAGCAAAGGTGGTCTAGCAGAGCTCAGTGGAACATGGGCATGTCTGAACCTAAGGGCTGTGTGGAGATGGTGCCTTTCAGCCTCAGCCATTGGAACGGTTGTTGCCTTTTAAAGGGCTTTTGCTGTGCTGCCCGCCCCTCCCTTCTTTGGGCAGTGCTCCTCCTTGCCAAGCCTATTTTTATGGTTCGTCTCCAAAACAAGTGCAAAATAGTGTTGGCTTCAGATGAGTCCTCCCTCTTTCTGGCCACTGGGACACCATCTGCAAGTTGAGTGGGAACAGTAAACACTGCAGGTTAAGTAACTCATTACTAATATTTTCCTTGAGCTCTGAAACTTTTTAAACAAACAACGACAACAATTGTATCATAATAACCTTCCAGAGGTTAACAGCCGGCAGGTGGTCCTGCTCAGTGGAAATGCAAACCAGACAGCTGTTTGATTATAAACTGTTGATTCTTATGGCGATCTGGGGAAAACTTCTTGCCGAAAAGGGTCTTCTCTTAAAAATCCCTAATGAAACAACACATAAATGTCAAAATGACAAAAATAAGGAAGTGTGTCATAGACTAAGCATTTTAATGTCCTTTCTGGCTTCCTCCAGAGTGTACTCTGGACCTAGCCACATTTAATGGCACAGATTCTTAAAGAGGCGGTGCACAGCATGAATTTTTATGACCCAAATAAAACTTGAAGAGACTTACTTTCTCTGCCATAGTCAGTGTCCTCAGCAGATGTCTGGGCAGCTCAGATTTCAAACCAGTCACTAAAGCCAGTGTATTACCTGGAACCAGAGGCTGTACAGAGTGCATATGTGGGATGCAAGCACACCCTGAGATGTGTAGAATTATCCTGTCCCTAAACCATTAAGACACTGGGAGTGTGGGGGGATTCCCTTGAGACACCTTAGCAAAACTAGAAAAAATTCCAAGGGCTGATAAAATGGTTGCAGAATGGTGGATGAAAAGTTTCTAATCAAAACCTCCCATTAACACCACAGGGCCCCACATATTGATGGCTATGACTGTTTTCTTCCCCCTTAAGATGAAATAAGACAAAAAAAAATCATTCCCTGAATCAGTATGTAATTACTGGTCTATTATATTAAAATCAAAAACATTTCAGTGCGGTTGGGGATTCAGTTCAGTGGTTAGAGTGCTTGCCTAGCAAGCACAAGGCCCTGAGTTCAATTCCCAGCACCAAAAAAAAAAAAAAAAAAAAATTTCAGAAAGTTCATAAAAGAAAAAAAAGTTGAGCCTTTTTATACTGAAATCTGTGGCAAATCATACAATATGAAAATCTTGGGGCTCCAAGAAGAAGGAACCTATCTAATGCCAATCATTTTTTTAATAAAAGCAAAATAAGGAACAAATATGAAAAATGTAAAAGGGAATCTCACAGAACCCAGTTTAGTTGCAATAAATTAGTAGGAAGGTGAGATCACAGAGCGGGAAAAGAAGACTTTTTTGGTTTGAACCATGTTTGATGGGGTTCTCTGACCTGGCCCTACAGCAAAAGAGACTACGAGTCAAATCAACAAGGGTAAGATGGATAGGAAAAAAATGGAAGCACTCATCACATCTATCAAGGCCTCAATGCTTTCTGCTCATGTCACAGAAACACCAGAACTGGACAGTAAAGTGGTAAAAAACAGATTTTATTCAGAAAAAAAAATATTGCAATAGGGAAAAAGAGAGCTCAGTATAGAAGTAGGCTCAATTCCAGAAACAAGGAGGAAAAGTGGGAATTTATAGCCCAGGAGTGGGAGGAAGGGAGGAGCTAATGGATGGAAAATTATTAAGAGGAAACGTCAAGGATGAGGAGGGATGCTGGCTAAGCAAGTCTTAAGCAGTCCATTGCTGAAGTCAGGCCAAGGTGATTCGATACCACCTGGGGGATGCCAGAAGATGAGGAACCAGATCAGACATCAAGGGTGATCAGACAGCAAACTTAGGGCATTCTGGCTAAAACTGGACAATACAGTTGTAAACGAACTTAGCAGGATCCTGGCTGAAACCGGACAATACAGAGATGAACACAGAAAGCCCAAAGTCAAGTCCTGGTTAGGAAAAAGATTCAGAAGAGCCCTACTAAAGTTTGGTCAAGTCTGTAGAAAGAGGCATATGAGGGTAGTAGTGCTTCGCTCTGACAAAATAGAGTCTAGGGCCCTTAACAGGCTTTTTGTGCCATACTGGAACTGGACAGTGAGCTTCTTAGTTCCTGGAAGCTCTGAGGGTGAAATAAAATTTAATTTAATAAATATTTATTGAGGGTCAACACACAGTACGCATTCTGCCGGGCAGTGTGGCATGACAAAAATCAAGACAGTTCTAGAACTTCAAAAAAAAAAAAAAAAA
>PVJO010022976.1:0-26992 GCA_004026905.1 Hystrix cristata | reverse complement strand
GTAACAGATAAAAATAAAATCCACATGTGCACCTCTTGCCCTTCTCTTATAACCACTCTCATTTCTCTTCTTCTTGAAGCTCTTTAAACAAGTGTGTGCCTTGTGTCTCATCCCTGCCATCCACTCCCTCTCCACCCAGGAGTTCAGGGCTGGGAGCCCTGGAAGGCAGGTGGTGAATGGCACTGGATGTCTGCACAACAGGAGTGAGTGAGCCTGGCTGGGTCCCAGTGTGGCTGTCTCACCACGCCCGACTCCTGCTTTCCTGGTTTCCCTGGCTCCTACCCCCACCCCGTTTCTCCATTCACCTCCAGCGCTTATTCACCGAGACACGGTCCTGTGTATCCTCAGCCCCAGTTGGGTCCTCGCTCCTCTTAGTTCTCTGGCCTCACACTGCCCGCTTTCCCCTTTTTCCTCCCCGAGTTCATCTGCTGACTCCATTAAAGGCTGGAGGTGCTTTGGGCCTCTCCGGCTTCCCTCCAATGGTCCCCAGTTTCCCCTCTTCTGAATTCCAACATATTCCTTTCCTCAGAGCAGCCCTAGGTGCCTCCAGCCCAGCCCGTCACAGTTCAGCTCACCCCTCTCTCACCTCCACTTGCTCCAGCCTCGCCCCCGTGTCACGTCTCCCTCCAAGAGGAACCTGGAGGCCCAGCACCATCTCAGCACAGCCCACACTGTGCGCCTTGTCACACGCCAAGGCCGAGGCGTTCTGCTTTCTGAGACTTGGTCAACACTTGCTGAATGAATGATGGACAGTCACCAGAAAAAATGGGTACGTGTCCATACAAATATGTAGCTTATACTCTGTGCCAAGTCCTTGGACTTCTGGGCTTGTCTTACCTAGACCTGGAGAGTCTGATCAGTAACAGAATAGAGCTGACAGCCACGAGAATCCTATGATGAAGTACGCATCAGTGTTGTCAAATGACACGCTGGAATTAGATCAAGTAAGATGAATGTTAAAACTTTAAAAAAAATTTATTACAGTGAAAGGCACATGGCCATGAACCCTTGAAACCCCCTTCCCCACTCAGACACACTTATCTCATCACTCTTGACACTTTCTAAAGTAGTCCAAAAGTCCTCTCTCATGACTGTCTCTACGAGGTATGATCAAAGATGCAGTGAACATGGCTGCCCAGCGCCATCCCATGGAAAGACAGGTTTGTGAAGACACCACACTGTTTCCTTGTCCACCTTACTTGCCCAAGCTGGCACCGTGCGACTTCTGACTCTTCCCCAAAGTCAAACTGACCATGGGAGGGAAGCATCTGAATCAGTTCAGGACACGGAGGCAGCCAGGACAGCACAACCCAACCAGCTGCCTCTGGCCTCTCCCAGGCGCTCTGCCGCAGGAAGGACCAGCCCGGCCTCCCCGGCCTCAGGGCCCAGGTGCAGCCCACATAACCCTGCCCGGGACAGCAGCTGCTCTGTGTGGGCGGGGCTGGGGGAGGGAAAGTGCTTCCTACCAAAGCAACAATTTAAACTGACACCACTTCCCCCTTGTCCTGACTCTGTGGCTGCTCCTGACTCTGCATTTCTCACCCAGTACTTAGGCCTCTTCCGCATTGCTCTTTCTGCATCTTGATAGCACCGTTTCCCTCTGCCATTCAATCGGCCCCTCGTCCCCCAGACTCCTACAGGCTCTACAGTCTTGGGGGCGTGAGAGAACTCTCCACCTCAGAAAGGGATCTTCCCACTTTTCTAGACGGCACAAGTATGTTTGGCAGTTGTTGTTGTTGCTGTTTTTTCATTTTCTTTTCCACTTCCCTTGGTATTTATTAATCCTGCGGTTCCGTGCAGAGCTTGGAAGCAGGCTGGCCCCAGTCTCAGTTTTGGGTGGTGGTTAGGCTGGGTTCGCTCTTGCTTTCTGTTTATCATACTTCACTGGCAAGTCACTGCATGTCCCGTTGAGCCCTGACCCCCAGGGAGGGACTGGTTCCTGGTCTTCAAACACAGAGTCCTGAAGGCCGTGCCCAGGCCTGTGTGAGGGCGGCTGGTTAAGGGTGGGGACGCCGAGGGAGAGAGCTGCACTGTCAGTGTCCCAAATCCCAAAGTGCGAGAGTCTATGAGCTTTCATGGCTGAGACTGCTGGTTGTCCTCAGTGTTTGTCCCAATGTTTGTGGGATAAACTGCTCCGACGTGTAATGGCTTACACAGGATTTAATAGTTCTAACAACAGTCAGTGGGCGGCTGGGCTCAGCTGTGTGCCCCTGCTGAATGCAGTCCCAGCAGCCGGCGTTTGGCCAGCTACACCCAGCCAGTGGCTAGATGTGAGCTGTGGCCGGGCAGCTCGGATGGGCAGCAGCTGCCAGCTCTCTCTCTCTCTCTCTCTCTCTCTCTGTAACCCCTCATCATTCAGTAGCTTCATCTGAGTTTCTGTGTGTGAATTCTAGACCCCCACATAGTGACAGGACGCAGCTGCCCCGCCCCCTGAGGAGGGCCCAGCAAAGGCCGGAAATGGCACCCAGCCGTACTGGCCACAGCAAGTCTCAGGCAAGTGTCAACAGGACTTGGTGACAGGAGACAGCTTGGCGAGAGCGGCGTGGTGACTCGGGGACTATGATGGAGTGCGAACTACATCTCCACTCTGCTTTTCTGGGTCTCTGTTGTGTGCAGTTGAACTTCTATCCTGACAGATGTGTTTTCTAACAGTGAATCCTTCTGTTTGAGTTTCCGTTTTTCCTGATCTCTATTTTACTTTATAGTTACATACATTCAATTATTATACATTTGTATTTTACGTATGTATTCATATCTGGAGCCAAGTTGAAACCTTTGCCAAGACAGGGAAATACAGGAAATGTTACAAGTAGATCTTGGAAGAAAAATCATTTACAGACCTCACACCACCAAGCTATTGTATAAAGTTGCCTCAGTTCCTAATATAGTAGTGTCCC
The DNA here is from genome assembly GCA_004026905.1 of Hystrix cristata. Taxonomy (NCBI): domain Eukaryota; kingdom Metazoa; phylum Chordata; class Mammalia; order Rodentia; family Hystricidae; genus Hystrix; species Hystrix cristata. The sequence goes on along the minus strand of PVJO010022976.1, from coordinate 24,095 downwards.
ACATTCCTAGACAAATTTAAGAGCTCCTGTAATTCCTCAAGTTCCTCCTAGGTCTCAAACCTCCACTCCCTGCCTGGGCCCCACAGGTCTCTAAATCACTCTGCATTTAACCTGACTTCTTCTAATGTGGTAAAAATAATAATAACATAAAATTTACTATCCTACTGTTTTTAAGCATGTTTCACTAGCATTAAGTATATAATATTTTCATGCAACCAGTCTCCAGAACTTTTTCATCTTGCAAAACCGAATCTCTATAACCCTTAAAAAACCACTCCTCATACTGAGTTCTATAAATGCTGTACTAGTTTACATTCCTACCAACAGTGCAGGGGAGACATGCTTAAAGACCACATGGTTTCTCGTGTGAGAAATCCAAAGTGTAAACAAAGTGCAAAATAAAACACATAAAAGGAAACGGGGAAATAGATCTTTTGCAAATGGAAGGGGACCAGGAGATGGAGGGAGGGGAAAAGCGGGTGTGAGGGACATAAAAAAGGATTAAGACGTGTTATGTACATGTACCAAATAGCCATGGTGAAAGTTGTCATTATGGATTGCACACACGTACTAATGAATAAAAAGCCCTCCCTGGTTCCACTTCTCCAGTGCCCTGGCACCCACTGTTCCGGTTTCTGTCTCAGTGAATTTGACTACTCTAGATGCCTCAGACACGTGGACTCGGACAGCAGCCATCCCTTTGACTGGCTTATTTCACTTAGCACAGTGTCTTCAAGGTTCATTCAGGCAGCCTGTGTCAGAATTTCCTTCCCTTTAAGGCTGAACTGTGTCCCATTGTATGAGCACCACACTGTGCTCGCCCCTCCAGCCAGAAGTGGACACCTGGCTGCCTGCACCTGTGGGCTGCTGCAGTCCTTGGCCTGCCTGATCTTCCTGAGTCTCTCCAGGTTGCCTCCTTGCTCTCTTCCCTTGAGCCCACCTTTCCACACGTACCTTTGCACCAGTGCTTCGAGCTCAAACATTCATTCCGGAACCACTGACAGGCCAGCTACACTCAGGGAACAGCCAGGGGTCTGGTCCTGCACAGGGAGACAGGAGCTGTTACCTGCACGCGCACCTCTGGATCACATTAGAAGTGAGCCACAGTCTCGGGCCCACATGTTCCTCCCCTGCTCTCCATGAACCTGAAGGTGGCAGACTGGCCTTGGTGACACTGAACACGGGGCTGCTGGAAGTTGTGTATCCCACGTCCTGCGCTTCTGTGGTCTCTGACTGTGAATGGCTTCAGGTTTGTGAGTTCCCGTGGTCTCGGGTCATGAGACGCGGGGGACAGAGTGATGGGAGACCTGAGCAGAGAGGGTGGCCCCATGGCCAGGACGCCATGTCAGAGGGAGCAGAAAATCTTATGCATAATTCCAGGAACAGGGAAAGCCAGATAGTCCAACCAAGAAGGCAGCTGGGGACTGGGTGGGTAATGGAGTCCCCGGCACTGGGGACTCTAGGGGGTAATACAGCATTCAGAGAAATGCATTTAGTAGGTATTAAGCCCTATGCCAGTCGCTACGATCCCCAAACCAAAAAAGGCATAGTTTCTACTCTCAAATAACTGGCAGTCCAGGGAGAGAAAGAGGTTCACAGCTAAATACCTGCAGGGCAGAGGTAAGTGCCCCACACGGCCACTGTGGGATAGTGGGGGCCTAAGACTTGACTCTAGATGAGAAGGAGACAGGAATGGGGAGAAACACAGAGAGAGACACAGAGAGGCAGAGAGAGAGAGACTTATTAGGATTTATGGAGCTGGGTCAAGTGGAATTTCTATTTTATATTTTTTAAGGAATCTCCATGCTCATTTCTATAGTGGTTATACCAGTTTACACTCCCAATAGCAATGTGAAGACTTCCTTTCGCCCACATCCTCAGCAGCACTTGTTATTACTTGATTTCTTGGTGATGGCCATTCTATCTGGAGTAAGAAGGAATCTTAGTGTAGTTTCAATTTGCATTTCTTTATGGCCACAGGTGGAGAACGCTTTTTTGTGTACATATTGGCCATTTGTACTTCTTCTTCTGAGAAGTATCTATTCATTTTGGTTGCCTATTTTTTTATTGCATCTTTTATTCTGGCGTGTCTAACTTTTTGAGTTCTTTATATATTCTAGATGTTAGTCTTCTATCTGAGAAGTAGCTGGCAAAAGTTTTTTCCTATCCTATAGTAGTCTCTTCATTCATTTGGTGGTTTCCTTGACTGTATAGAAGCTCTTCAATTTGATGTGATCCTATTTGTTGATTCTTGCTATTATTTATTGTGCCATTGGGGTTCTGTTTTTATTTTTCATTTAAGTAGGGAAACACTACTTCAACTTTATATTTTTCCTTAAAGGAAATAACTAGTATAATAAAAATAAAATATTTAGAGTCTGAAATACGAGGACAAAACACAGTGTGAAAATATTAGGACTGTAACAAAGGATAGTTTGGGGGACAAATACCTTAAGAAGCACAAATATGGATTGAAGGGCAGGTACTGCTCTGTGGGCACTGCACGAGCTGTGTCTGTTTACATGAGAACCTCAGGCCAGGCTGTTGCCGTCCCCATCTCATAGGTGAGGACTCTGAGTGGTGTAATAACTGGCCTGTGTTGGGACAACAGACAGGAAACAGATGTGGAGATCTGGACACAGGGAGCGAAGGCCCAACGTCCAAGTTCTCAATCGCCTTGACTTGCTCCTTACCACACTGCTACCATTTGTCGCGTTAAGCCCAAATGGCTTCTCCTCCGCGCCCCCCAGAAGACAGACTAGGACTAGGGCGAGATGCTGAACCCACCAGTCCACGATGTTCACCAGACACTGAGAAGTGCGTGTGCAGCAGCCACAGCCCCGGTCCAGCAATCCCAAGGCCACTTAGACATCAATGAGAAAATCCTAAGTCATACGAGGGCCTCACAGCAGGCGTGGGGTGCGAAGACTCAGTGGGGGAGGCCACAGAAGCTGCCGGGGCGGGGGGTGACGTCTGAGCCAAGCACTCCACACACAGCAGCACCTCCAGCCCTCGTCCGGCCGTCTCCATTCCTCTGGCCACCGCCCGAGTGCCCTTTACTTACCGATGAGCCCGTGGCCGCTCTCCCAGCCCCAGGGCACTCTGAGTTCCAGGACGGTGGGCTCAGGTCCCGTCTGCTCGCTGCCGCCACCATTCCCAGCACACCCGTGCTGTCACCTGCAGGCCCTCCGAGGCTGCGGGCCGGCTGTGGAATCACACGCGGTCGCCTCCTGCTGGCAGGCAGGAGGACAGAACTGTGGGGAGCCAAGAGGGAAGGAGGTTGAGACTGTAACAGAGGACACTCTCAGAATCAGATGCAAACCCCCGCCCAGGAAGCGTGCCTGGACAGGGGCACTCCGCTCCCCGACTGGCAATGACGGGCTCAGCTCCGTGCTCGGGGGCTGACATCACGGGCAGTGCCCGCGTTCTTGCTGGAGAAGCTGGAAAGCACGTGAGCTGGTGTTTGCAGGCAGGAGGCGGCAGGAGGCAGGGCACCGAGTCCAAGCCCTACCCACCGCCAGTGACGCGCGAGGACCATCTTCAAACAGAGGAGGGGACCGGGCCTTAGCAAGCCTTCTCTCACAGTGCTCTGAGTGCGGGAGGAGGGTGGTGGAGGGCCGCAGGCGGGCGGGCGGCTGCGTGGGGACAGGGCTGCTGCGCACTGGACACCCACAACCTGGGGCTGCCGCAGCACAGAGAAGCCAAGCAGCTGGAGGGGCCCGGGACAGGTTGTGTCATTTGGTTGGAACTTAAAACAATAGGATCCGTATGGAGAGGAAATTATTTTTAAAGGACTGAAATGTCTGATTTGCATAACTTGTATTTCTTGTTCATATTTTTGCCTGGTGGGTGGTGTGTGAATATTTGAATACTTGATGATGGGTCAGTATCAGTGAGAGACCAGGGCCTCTCATTGCGTTTGAATGGTTTTCTTTTATTTCTTTCTTTTTCTTTTTTGTTTTTCCTTTTCTTTTTCTTTTTTGCGAGTTATCAGTATATGGAAAAAAGTTTAAAAGTATAATGGGTTAGGGAAATTACAGTGTGTCCTAAAAGTTTACTTTTAGCAAAACTACACTTGCAGTATTCATACACAGACACAAAGTATCTATGTCTAAACCTCACTTGGAGACGATGACCAAAGTCATAGTTGGGGCCATGGGTCACAATGGCCTGGCCGCCTCTGCCCCAGGGTCAGGCAGGGCCCATCGGGGACGGCACACAGGGCAGTTGGCAGACTGAGACAGGACTCTGACCAACGGGCCGTTGGAAGAACAAGGCTCGCTCATTGTCGCCCCTGCCCTCTGTCACTTTGGGCAGCACCTTCCCTGGACCCAGAAAAAGACAGGATTGCTGAATGTGTCCAGCATGTTGATTCCAGTTCTGACCCTACTGGACCAGGAACCGTGAGCCCCCACACCCCACGGAGCAGATTTTACCGGGCCCACGCTGAGTCTTGGGACTCGTGGCTTCAGCTTCTCCCCAGGACCAAAGGCCCTGCCTCAGCACCCTGACTCCCTGCATGGCACAGTCGCTCCCAGAGGCAGCAGATGCTGCTGCGAAGCAGACAGCGGGCCTGCGAGGAAGGGTTGTCCAGCCACCCTGAAGGCCCCAGCAGGCAGGTGAGGGCCTGCGCGGGAGAAGATGGAGGCCCTGCCTCCTGGACTCAGCCTCAGGGATCTGAAGAAATCACAAATATAACAGCTTCTATCAAGAAATGGACATGGGGCCTGAAGGGGGCCTTGGTACCTTCCATACTCCTCCCTGGGCCACGAGAACCGGCCTCAGGCCTGTCTGTCACCAACACCCCAGGTCACATGTAGCCTGCGGCCTGCCTGCCTTCCACCCTTCCTTCCTTCTATATTTCCTCCCTCTCTCCCTTCCTTCCTTCCTTTCGCCCTTCCTCGTTTTCCTTCCCGCTCACCCTTCCTCTCTCCTCCCCTTCTCTTCCACACTCCCCTTCTCTGGAAGTCAGAGAGGACTACTGGGAAGAAACCAAGACAGATGTCACTGATGACTCCCTGTGAGCCGCCCACCTCAGAAGCCCCCAGGAAAGTGAGATGGACTCAGAAGTGACAATGCGAGTCAATGTGCTTGACGATGCATCAGCGTCTCTCAGTCACACAGAGAGAAGGCCTGTCCTCGTGCGCTGCTTAGGGTGACCCTCCCCAGTCTCTCACAGCCGGAGGTCAGCGGGGACCTCCGAGTCTCCTGTGGCTGAGTCCTGGCAGGTCCCCAGCGAGCCCTCCCTGCTGGGAGTGGTAGGTGGGGTCCGGGGCTGTGCAGGGAGAGCCCTGTGGGGCTGGAGGAGCAAGGTCACTGTCACAACAGATCTTGTGTGTGCTCGGGCCCAGTGACACCTGAGCCTCCTGCCCGTTTTCTGGGCCCTTCTCAGCAGGGGCTTGTTCCACAGATTTCATAGAGCAGGGCAGAAGCCAGGTGGGAAGAGGGAGTCCCCCACACAGGCAGTGCTTCCAGAGCTGCCTGGCTCACCAACACACACACACACACACACACACCACACACCCCTGCTCTGGGCTGGCCGCTCCAGGGCACACACATGGCCACACTCCCCAGTGTGCGGCTGCCCTTCCTGGGAGGACCCAGCTTCTGGCAGTGCATCTCCCCCCAGAGGGCTCCGAAATCCCTGCTGTGCATAGTGCTGGAGGCCTCTCCCCTGCGGAGAGCCGGGAGTGGCCTGGCGTCCACGCGGGAGATGTTGGGGCGCAAGGAGTCTCCTGTCAGACCTTCAGCCTGCAGCAGGCCTGGCCATGTGGGATCTGGCCTTGGCCCACGGCCGGCCGCAGGCATCCTTCATCCTCCCTGCAGGCTCCCAAGCCGAGGGACAGCCTCCCGTCTCGCCATCCCACCTTTCCTCACAGGGCAAGAGAGAAAGGGCCTCCAGGTTGGGACGTGAGGATCTCCCAACATCCAGTTTGTCATATAGCCCTTCACCGATGGCACAGGTGACTCTGTGATGGCCTCCGCCCCAACACTGGACTTCCCTGGTGACTGAGCTCGTCCCTCAACCTACATGGGGCTCAGCTGCTCCCACCAGAAGCCCAAGGAACCTCTCCGGCTCATGGAGCCAACGGGGGACATAGTGAGGAAACAGGGTCACCCACGGCCTCTGGGACAGCTGGGCGCCAGCCTCCAGGAAGACAGCTCCAGGGCAGCGTCGGAGACCGCAGCACTGACCACTGGGGACTCCTGTCAGTGCCACTGCCAGGAGCAGGCTTGGCCTGTGATCCTGAGTGCTGGTCACCTCAGACAGCCTGCAGCCAGGGCCAGATCTGGGGGACAAACAGCGCTGGGATCCAGCTCCAGGAGGACAGCTGTGAGCCGGCCACTCCCAGATAGTACTGACAAGAGAGAGGGCTGGGGAGCAGTGAAGCCCTCACAGACCGTGGGGCAGGACGGGTGAGTCCCTGCAGTCCCCAGCGGGAACTCCAGCTCAGCAGCAGGAAGTCATCCCATTCCCTGCAGGACATGGACACCACCCGAACCCCAGCCCCGCTGGCGACAAGGTCACCACCCAGAGGGCCCTCGCCTCCTCCCCACACCCCACTGTGTATACCTTGCAGGACACAGCTCTGCGATGTCACTGCCATGTCCTTACGGAGTTGGGCAGCCATCACAGCTGGTTAATTTCCACCTATTTTCATCACCTCAGAAAGAAAGACCATGCTCAGCAGCCAGTCTCCATCTCCCCAGCGCATGGAAACCGCCCATCTACGTCTGTCTCTGCAGATCTGTTTATTCTACATGTCTGGTATCAGTGGAACCACACAACACGTGGCCTCTGTGATCAGCTGTTTTAGTGTAACGTGGTGTTTTCAGTGTGCACCCATCTTCTAGCATGTATCAGGAATTAATCCCTTTTTGGAAGGACAAATCGTATCCTATTACATAGTTATACCATTTTGTGTCTTTCCCCCCTTCACCTGATGGACATTGGAACTTTTTTTCATTCTCACGTCTAGTGTTATGAGCATCTTTACACAGATTTTCAGGGTAGACATAATCCTTCATGCTCTTGAATATATACGAATTAGTAGAAGTTCTCATAATATGTTAACTCTTAAGTTCAACACCTTGAGAAACTCTCAAATTGCTTAGTCAATGAATTCACCACTTTATGGTCCCATGAGAATTCCAATTTCTTCATATCCTTGCCAAAATATATTATGGTCTTTTCTTATTTTTGTAGTGGATAAAAAAGAACATCCCATTGTGATCTTGATTTTGATTTCCATAATGATCAATGGTGTTAAGGATCTTTTCACGTGCTTATTGTCCAGTTTTTGTAATGTGTGTGTATATGTGCCTCTGTGTGTGTGTGTGTGTGTGTACGTGTGTGTGCAGTGTCTTTAAATAAATGTCTATTAAAATCCTTTTAAATTGGATTGTCTGACTTTCTATTGTTGAGTTGTGAGTATTCTTTGTATATTCCCAGTGGGAAGGGAGGAAGGGAGGAAGAGAGGGAGTTGCAGGCCCATTGGTTCAGGAGACATCCGGGTCACTGCTGCCCCTGGTGATGAGTTTTCTGGAGTGGTGTGAGTGGGAAGTCAGATCTCAGCCAGTTGGGCTAGGAGTGGAAGGTGTCGACCAAACACTCCAGGTGGCAGGCAGGAATAGTGGGGTCTGGAGGACACAGCAGGAGATTGGTCAAATACTACCTTGTACTCTACTTTCTCAGTGGTCCAGAACTCCATGCTTTGCTGTGAACCTTATTTCATTATAGGTCAGGCTCCCCAGCTGACCCTTAAATCCAGAAATAGTCCTTCTCATGTCATGGCCCAGTGGCACCTAACACACAAGAGCTAATCAGTATATGTTTACAGGGCTTGGTTTGTATTTTTGTAAGTGACATGTAGTGACAAAATGGCATGACCACCCCATGGCCACGCCAAGAGCGAGACACTTGTTGGACTGCATCTTCCATGGGATTTGGGCATGTTGGGGAACTCATTGCTCCCTCATTGCTGACACCAGGGATAGCAGTTTCCAGCTCCCACGAGCTCCCGGAGGTACCAGAAGGGGTGCAGAGAGTGGGTTACAGCACAGGAGCGGGAAGGCACCCTGCACTTTGCTTGGCCCGGCCCCTGAAGATCCAGTCATGCTGTTTTGGCAGCAACTCCACACAGCCTGTGGGGCTGCTCTGTGTGGCACTGTCCCTTGGACTCCTTGACCTCTGCCCTCCCCAGGAGCCAGGTCCAGAGCTCTGTGGAAAGAGCACTGGGGCCACTGGGTGACTCTGACCCACAGCCACGGGCCTTGCCATGTTTCTCTAAGGCGTCTGGCCGAGAAAGAGCCCTGGGTCCAGGAGTCAGACCTGGGCCGACGCCCATGTCTGAGTTCAAACAATGCCACCATAAGCCAGATGTCTGAGCCCTCCACCGTGGTGGTCCCTTCTACCCAGGCTGGGGGTGGCAGGTCACCCTACAGGCTGACTGTCCTGAGCCTGGCAAGGGGACATGAGTCATGCTGGGGGGCGTCCCCATGAGGGCACTTGGGACTCTCATGAACCCTTTCAGTGACAGAGTCACCAGCCTTAGGAGCGGAGGTAAGAGGAGATCACAGACAGAGATCGGGTGGCCTGAGATTCAATTTCCATCTCTCTCCTTCTGTCAGACTCCAACCTTTCAAAGGCTTATCTCCTAGCCTGTCCTCTCTCCTCTCCAGACTTCCCCTCCTGGGTCACACCTCGTACGGCTGGTAAGCACGTCCCTGGGTAGAGAATGCTGAAACGGGGGCCTGCAGCCGGAGGATGTGGGAGATGCCAGGGAGCCTGCGATGCAGCCCCCGGGAGGAAGATGGACCAGGCAGCGGTGAGCAAGGCAGGGGGCTCCCTCACAGGGTCCCGGGTGCTTTCTGGGGGACTGTGAGCTCTGTGCAGGCAGGGCCTGCTGAGAAACATCCATCCTGGCACACAAGAGGAGGATCAGAACTGTGGCCCAGGAGGGTGAGGGCTCTGCACGGCCATCTGCTCGGCCAGATGGGAACAAAGTCCTAGAGCACCCAGGGGAGGCAGGAGGGAGCTGGGCATGGGTCCCACTCCAGGATAGACCCCAGGAGACTGGGCTGCGTTGGGGACAAGTCCTGGGGTGGAGGAGCAATGGCAGCCTCGGGGCCCCCATGCACGAGTCCCCTGCCCGGTGAGCTGCTGTCTTCAGTGGGTGTGGGCAGATTGGCCATCTCTTGTCTCAGCTCCTCCTCTCTGCACCCCTGGTGCATGAAAATGTGAACACACATGCACTGTGGCCACACATCCTGGGCTGAAGGAGCGGACAGCACAGACCCCAAAGGCCAAGTACACCAACCACTGGGCCACAGAGAAGAAATATGCCCCTGCCCACCTGTAGGCTCTGCCTCAGCAAGTGGAGGTGGCTGTGAAGGTGCCTTGTCCCCCAAGATGGGAACTCCCAGGACGCTGGCCCCGATACAGGTCTCAGGCTCACTCGGGTCCTCAGGGTGCTGTCGCAGGTGGCAGGAAGATCCCTTTAGGCACTGGCTCCAGGGCGGTCTTGGAGAGCCAGAGCAGGGGATGAGCTGTGGCAGCTGACGTGGCCCACAGCACAGGGCCCAGGACGGAGGGTTTGCTGTGGAGTGAGGGGAAGAGGGGCAGATGGAGAGCAACCTCCCCCACGGCCCCAGAGCTTCCTGCCATCTGAGAACCGGATGCTGCTCCTCAAAACAACATGCTGTGACTGCACCCCCAGCCACCCCACGCAGGGACACGTACGATTCCATTTATGGGAATGTGCAGAATAGGCGGATCCATAGAGACAGAATCCAGACTGTGGCTGGCAGGTGGGGAGAGGAGCGCAAGGTGTGACTATTTAATGGGCTGGGGTCTCCCTGGGGGTGATAAAAATGTTCTCCAATTAGACAGTGGCGATGGTTGCACCACATTGTGAATGTACTAAATACCACTGAGCTGTAAACTTTACAGTACTTTAGGTCATGAATTTTAAGTGAATTTTCCCTCAATCAAAACAGATGCTTAATTATCTGCTTACATTTTCTGTCTCCTTCCATCCCATCCAGGAGGGCTGAGTGTGTGTCCAGGCCTGGTGGGGAGCATTCCCTCGGGGACGGGTGGATTCCGAGGGGGCCCCGCTGTGGCCCCTGGGGTTCCTGTGTCCCCCACAGCTGCACATTCCTCCTCTCAGGCCTCTTGGGTTAGGACAAACAACCTGACTGCCAGCCACTTGCTCCCGGGCACTGAGATGATCCAGAAAGGGACTCTGCTGCCCGGAGGAGAGACACTGGACTTAATTTATGATGCTGCATTAGGAATAAGAGTCATTGAGTTCTCCAAAATGCTACTATTTTAAAAAGACATTCTAAGCAATATTTGAAAATTTTATTTGCTTTTATTTCTCCAAACGATGGACTCACCTATTAGCATACAAGAATGGGTCTAGGTTTCTTAGAAATGTGCTGTTTCTCTCCTGTCTCATCCCCCTGAACTTGAAGTAAAATAGTGTGACTAAGCTGGCATCTTGGATATAAGAGGTGAGAGGATAGGAGTGGCCACATTTCTGCATATTTGATTTCAGCACCTAAGACTTTGGACAGCAGCCCCTTCTGTTACTAGTGCGCTGTAGGGCAGGCTGACTCATGACGCCTTGCCTTAGCTTAGCTCCAGAAGGTCTCACTCCATCGAGGAGACTGTGCCTTGGTGCGGGCTGGCCAGCGAGGGTGGGCCGAGGGACAAAGGCTCAGACAGCTGCGGGTGTCCAGAGGGTGTGCCGGGAGCAGCGGGCAGTGTCCGGGCCCGTCAGAGCCACAGCAGAGCTCCCGCCACACTGTCATTCTCATGCTCCAGGTCCCCCACACCCCCCGTGACTTAGCCTCCGGGCAGGGGTGGACTCTGCCCCTTGCTCTTTGTGCCTGTGCTGTGCATCGTGCTGGCTGTTTCTTCAGAGCTGGGGCCGATGTGAGAAACAGGTTTCCAGTCTTCTTTGGCCCAGGGGAGGATGGAAGAGTCACAGGAAAGGACAGTGGGACGAAGGAGGACCAGGCTTTGAGCTGGATATGCCTGGCCTGCCTCTCCTGTTTCCACGTGAGTCGGGAAAGCACGGCAGAGGTGGCAGCACGTGGCATCACCTGGGCCGTGCGGGGCAGACATGAGGCGACAATCTCAGCAGCTGAATGCCACAGAATCTCTTTCCTATTCAAGTCTGACGTGGAGACCAGGGGCCTGTGGAGAGCTCTGCTGGGCACCACCCTCCAGGGGCTCGGGCTTACGGTTCTGCCCTGTTGCTGCTGCTCATCTTGAATCCACGGCCTTGTTGGTCACCCTGCAGGAGCAGGAGCTCAGAAGGCTTTGCGCCGGCCGCTTTGTGCAGCAGCCCGAAGGGACACACTCAGTCCATCAGCCGGGGAGTCCCACATGGACCCCTGCTGCACGGAGAAAGAAAAGCTGGCCAAGCAAGGAGCTAGAAGACGCCACGGTCACCTCCATGCTTGTTTCTTCCTGTGTATTTAGTGCACAAAAAGACACAATATAAAAACAAATATGGAGGAAAAGCCCTCGACAATTCCATTACTCTAACAAATCACCATCCTCGGTTTCATTCTTTTTCTTTCTCATTCTCTATCCATCTGTATTAAAAAAGCTTTCTGTGGTACAGTGTTTTCTTTCACATTAGCCCCACATTACACACCACACAGGTTCCCATGCTGCTCCATGGTCATTTACGTTACTCTGCCAAGCATCGCAATTTATGGGTCATTGAGCATCAGCCACCCAGCTCCACACCAAGCTCGGTGCCAGCACGGAACATGCATCACTGGACGGCACCTGAGAAGCAGACATTGCTCTATCCTCATCCACGGGTGAGAAGCCCGACACTCTGAGGTGGTGAGTAAGGGCCCTACCTCCCCACGCACAAGGGGCAGAGCCAGAATTTGAACCCATGACAGTGGCCAGTCTCTGGCATTCTTGAACCGTGCTTCATGCTCTGAGAAGCCCTCCCAGTGTCTCATGCCAGCGGAACTGCTGCCCTTGGCCTGCACCCCAGGGACCCCCACTCTAGGGACGGAGAGGCCCCACCCCGAGCAGACTCCTGGCACCCACAGAACTGTGGGCAGAAGAGTGGGCTGTGTGGTGCATGCCGTACTCCACCCAGGAGGACCTCCTGAGCGTGTGTTTAACGTGGCTTTCTCTTCACAGAATGCCAGCCCTCCTGGCAGCTCTACAAACCCGCCTCCCTCCCCTCTGCTTCTGTTCCTTCTAGCTGTTTTCCTCGGCTGTGTCTGTGTCTTCTTGGCAGAATAACTCTTCCTCTCTCACTCTCCAGTTCCCCACTCCCAGCAAGATTCCCTGCCGGATGGGAATCCTCCATGCAAGGACCAGCTGAGAGCCCTTTCTCTTGCCAAGGTGCTGGGAGGGCAGGGTGCCTGCTTCTCCACGAAGGGGGCACTTTCCCTCCCCATCCCCTTCCTGCACACCTTTGTCCCCTACAGCAGCACATCCTTTGCAGGGGACTGTGCACGAGGGAGAGCGTTCTCTTCTCCCCATGCCTCTTCCTTCTGAGTTTGCTCCCTTTCTGTCTCTCAGCCCTCAGGGACTCGGGACAGAGACACCTTGTCAGCTAAATGTGCTGAGTCCTTGGAGGACAGAGCCCAGGGTGGGCGGTGTTAGACCACCCACCACACAGTACAAGTTTCAAGCATGAGACAATGGATAAGGCAGAAACTGCACAGGACAAGGACTCAGGAGATCAGGTGCTGGCTCTGGGATTTGGGACGTAAGTCCTGAGACCTTGGTCAGCTGTGTAACTGGCCTCTGCCCTCAGTTTCCTTGTCTGCGAAACAGGCACACATCCCTGCCCACCGACGATGGATGGGAAAGGGCCTGGCATGCCGTGAGGCCACCAGAATGGTCCAGCTGGTGGGAGCCCACCTCTTCCCACGAGTGACTTCTTTTAGGACCGCATCATCCACCGGGCCCGAAAGGCAGAGGAGGGATAAGCTGTTGCCCACATCTGCTGCCCTCTGCTCTCTGGCCTCCCGGGGATGGACTGGCCAGGGACCATGGCCTGGATGCACAGGGCAGGGGCTGAGGTGGAGCTGGCCCTGCAGCGGCCGTGCTGTGTCATCCACAGAGGCAGAGAGCCCAGAGCAGAGACAGAAACAGCACCTCGATGTAAATACGGCCAACAGCTGGGAATTTTCCAAAGCTTCCCTCAAAAGCGCCTCCTTGGGCCATCCAGGGATGGACAGGGAAGGCCAGCGCTAACGGGCAGCTCCAGTGCCTGTGTGCATGTCCTGTGGGGGAAGGAGACTAGAGAGACAGCAGGAGCTGCCCAAGCCCCAGGCTGGATCGCACAGACCTTTCCTAAGGGTCCTTGTGTGTCCTCGTCCTGGGCCCAGGAGGCAGCGATCTCCATGCAAAGTGGGCCTTAGCCAAAGAGGACAGAAGCCCAGAGTTCAGCTGTCAAGGGAGCCCAGGCTGGCACCTTGCACACTGAGGTCAGGGTGTGCCCGTCCTCAGGACCAGCCACACAGGACGCCCCATTTCCAGCCAATCATGAAACACAGCCCTGCTCTCCTGGGCATGGGATCTAGTGGACAGAGACGCAAACCAAACAATGTAAGTGCGTGTGACATGGGGGAGGTGGCTGAGGGTGCAAAGTCCCAGGGCGGGGATGGACTGGGGTGCTGGGAACTGCTCATTGTCTGTCTCGACTGCAGAGGCGTGAGCAAGGGTAGAAGGGGTTGGGGAGAGGAGAAAGACACAGGCGCTTAGGATGCTGTTAATGAAGTGGGAACCACTGCACATCCCTGGGGAATGCGGCAGTGTTTTCTGACTCTGGTTTTGAAGGGTAACCCTGCCTGCTGTTGGGAAGACTGAATTCAAAACACATTTTGCAGGAAAAGCCAATTTAATGAACCAGTCCTCATCAGCAGAGACTAAGAGAAAGTGCATCAGAAGGGGGGTCTCCGGAGGTGCTCCTCTTGCAGGACCCAGCAGAAGGTCACGGCTGACTACAGCCACTGGCGGAAAGCAACTTCCTTGCAAGTGCAGGGCCATCTGGAGCCTCAGGCCTGGAAGGGGCTTCTGCGAGAAGGCAGAACAACACTCCTCAGCTGGGCTGGGGCTGAGATCACGCAGAAGCCGCCAGGTGATGGCTGTGTTGGGAAATGGCAAACAGCTGGTTTGCAGCATGGGCCCTATTCTCGGCCTGAGCCAATTCCCGTGGTGTAAACACTCCCCGGTAGCTGACGTCAGCTGGCTTCCTATGACTTCCGCCTTGGGAATAAAGAAATCTCGGGCCTTCAGCAGGATCTGGGAGCCAGGAAGCTGATCTGCACTCTCGCGAACAGTAAGGCCGAGTGTCTGTCTCCAAACCCTTCACCAGCACTGAATGTTGTCGGTATTTTAAAATTTGCCAGCTAGTGGTAAAAAGTACAATTTTCCGAACTTCTTTGTATTTATTCTTTTATTGGAGAAGACAGTTATTTTTTCCTGTCATTTGATTTCTTCTTTCATGAGTTGGCTGCTGATTTCTTTTATTCCTTGTTCTAGAGAATTAATCATTTATAATTGGCTATATGAGTTCTTTTCAAAATATCTGCATTATAATATTAGGGCTGCTAGAGTAAATACAGAATATCTATTTAAATTAGACCCTCATGCAAACAGTAAATGAATTTTTTTTCTTTTTTTGATGGTGGTGGTAGTGGTACTGGAGATTGAACCCAAGACCTTTACACTAAGCTACATTCCTAACCCTTCTAAATTTTACTTTTTATTTTGGGACAGGGTCTCACTAAGTTATTAAATTGCCCAGGCTGGACTCGAACTTGTGATCCTCCTGCCTCAGCCTCCCAGAGTGCTGAGATTATAAAGCATGCACCACCCACCACACCTGGGCAAATGAGACATATTCACACTAAAATATAATTGATGATCTGTCTGAAATTCAAACTCAACTGGATGTTTATATTTCTATTTACCCATGTCTCATGTATAGCAAACTCTGTTCCAGTTTGTCGTTTATTTTAAAGTCTGTTTACAGTATCTTTTCCATAAAGTTTATCTGGTTTTACACAATCATATCTACCATTCGGAAGCTTACTTTCAGAATCCCAGGCTTGTGACAGTTTGCCACCTATACACCCATCTCACTCTGGGGGGGC
Source organism: Hystrix cristata (assembly GCA_004026905.1). NCBI lineage: Eukaryota > Metazoa > Chordata > Mammalia > Rodentia > Hystricidae > Hystrix > Hystrix cristata. The sequence goes on along the minus strand of PVJO010022976.1, from coordinate 8,942 downwards.
ATCACGTTTTAGTCAGCGTTGAATGCACACGGAGCTCATTTCAGTTCCAGGAACTGCGCAGAAAAGCAGCCGCCCGCTCCTGCCAAGGATTATCTGGTTATTCTGATATTGCTGGTTTAACCCACCCACCCCACGCCACCCTCTCGCAGCGCCCCGAGCACCGCGGCTCCTCCCACGCGTCCACTCTTCGCGCGAGCCTCCCCACCGCACTGTCGCACTGTCGCTGGCCGGTAGCCGCCGCCTGTCACTGCGCTCCGTGAGGGAGCGGTGTGCGCCGGTCCTCTAGCTTGCAGGTCTGCACTCCGGGGGGACAGGACCCCGTCTCCACCCAGCGACCCGAGGCGCAGTAGGCACCCTCCTGGCTTTCCGAATGCCACCGTCTGCCTCCCGGGGTTGCAGAGATGGCCGAAACCCATCAGTGCGTGCGAAGAACAGCCTTAACTAGTAGGCGCAGGGCCAGCGTCGTGTTCTGTTCATTCGTGCGTGCGTGCGCTCCTGCAGTTAGTACCAGTGCAGCGAGCTCCCCGTGTGCTCCTCTTCGGCATGCTTCTATTGACTGTTCTCTTTTTTCCCCGAATGACACCCAGAATCATTACCTCAAGTTAAACAGCGAGCCTCAGTTGGAATGGAGTGGCGGCTACACTGAGCCTGCAGATCAGGACACAGCAGCGTCGCCACGTTCACTTCTCGCCACCAACGAGGCTTGCGCGTCTCAGCGGTCTCTGGGCTCCGGCCAGCCCTCGTGCATCATGGAGCGCTCCCTGATACATTATTGCTCCTAGCCGTTCCCGGTCTGCAGCTAGTGAGAGGGGAGCTCACCGTTCACGACTCTAACTGGTTAATAAGTGCAGGAGAACACGGTTGCTTGACGTTTATTTAAAACCTGCCAACTCACCAGAAAGGCAACTTATTTCATTTTTCCAACGAGACAGCACATCTGCCTCAGTCATCGATTGCCCCTGCTTCCCAATTTAAAAGTGATTATTTCTCGACCCGGGAGAGCTTCCGCGCGCTCGCACCTCGTTTCCTTCTCGGACTGCACGGAGCAGACCTTGTCCTCGCTCGGCCGCCCTCATTCGATGGCTCGAGGCCTGATGCAGACGGCGCCTGGAGAGGCAGGCGCTGGGCTCCGCGGCTGGGGAGGCTCCGCGGTCCCTCCGCCCCGCCCGCCCCTGCGCCCCAAGTTTCCCGGCTTCCGCTTGAACCGCCTCCAGCTGCTGCCCGCCTTTAAGATGCCCGCGGCCGCGGCTCGGCAGAGCCCCTCGCGGCGCCGGGCGCTGACTCAGCCTCCGGGCCTGCCGCGCCCCGGACCGCGGACCCGACCCGAACCCGAACCCCTGCCGGGAAGCGCGGCGGCGGACAGCCGGGCACAGGGCCCCGCGCGCGGACCGGCCTGCCAGGTAAGAACCGCGGGGGACCGCGGGGCATCGGGAGGAAGGAGCGGGCACCGGAGCATCCCGGGCCGGGCGCAGCCTCCTCCCCAAGACCGGGACCCGGACCTGGCGCAGCTTCCTCCCCAGGACCGGGACCGGGACCCGGCGCAGCCTCCTCCCAGGACCGGGACCGGGACCGGGACCGGGCGTAGCCTCCTCCCCAGGACCGGGACCGGGACCGGGCGCAGCCTCCTCCCAGGACCGGGACCGGGACCGGGCGCAGCCTCCTCCCCAGGACCGGGACCGGGACCGGGACCGGGACCGGGACCGGGACCGGGCGTAGCCTCCTCCCCAGGACCGGGACCGGGACCGGGCGCAGCCTCCTCCCCAGGACCGGGACCGGGACCGGGACCCGGCGCAGCCTCCTCCCCAGGACCGGGACCGGGACCGGGACCGGGACCCGGCGCAGCCTCCTCCCCAGAGCAGCCTCCTCCCAGGGCCCAGCGTCCTGGGAGCGGCGAGGGCACCGCTCGTTCCCAGTCGCAGGAGGGGTAGCTGCTGGCTGGGCCGTGCCGTGCCGTGCCGAGGGGGACCCTCCTGGAGCCGGGCCGGGACCCCGCAGTTGGCAGGCAGGGCCAGGGCCGGATCCGCTTGGGGGGGCTCCGCGGCCCGGGCGGAACCGCTTGGAACCCGGCGGTGCTGCGTCCCCGGTGACTTCCTACCCTGGGCCAGAGGGGCTGGGAACTGTGCCCTGCAATAGTGGAAGTTAGAAATTCCTTCCCCGCCACCGCCGAGGAACAGAAGGGCTTTTCTAGGTGCACTCAATGAATGAAGGTCATAGCTAATGGAACTTCTGGGGAAAGTTCTGCCGGTGGCCGTCTTTCTAGAGAAGCGTCAAGTCTCGGTGGGATTTTGTCCCGTTCTACTGAGAAAGGCCTTATCCAAGTTTTCAAATATTTTTTCCCTTATCAGTGAGGTGCAAAATAGTTCCAGGAATGTTCTGGGGATTGTTTTGTGGCGCTGAAATTGGTAAGAGGCTCTGTAGGCGCAGGGAAAGTTCAGACAGAAAGCAGCTGTCCAAAAGTGCAAGGCCTTGCACCTTCTCCCAGGGGCACAATGGGGTCTCAGGGGCCTGTCGGGATGCCCCGTCCAGCCTGGGTGCTGCCCTTCCCGGGAGGGTTCCCTCCAACCCCCAAGCCAGCTGGCCAGCTTTCCTCCTCTGGGCTCCCAGGCTCCCGCTTCAGCCCAGGCTCCTGGCTGGACGCTGAGGCAGTATTCCCTTTTGAATGACACGTGGACAGAGAAGTAGGCTCTAGGACTCTGGTCCTGTTTCCCTTGTCCTAGTAAAACCTTCTCTGGAGCTGAATGGCAGTAACCTGATCTGTGGTCTTTGAGAACCTGCAGAATGGGTATAGGACACCATAGAGTCAAACGCTCCGGCCGCAGAGGCGATTTACAAACTGCCTATGCTTTCGGCTCAGCGTAGGATGTTTACCAGCTTGGATGGGGGAAACTGCGCAAGCAGAGCCTCACGTCTGGGAGAAAACTGTTCCCAAACAGATGACCTTTCCTCTATCCAAAGAGAAAGCGTGAGTAAGCCGTTCATCTATTCTACATGACTGTAGCATTCATAGACTCTTGTTCCAAAGGATTGATTTCTTAATCACTCTTTCTGGGAATACTGTTTATTATTTTTGAAGGAAATACAAGTAATGAATGCATGTGGTATAATGTTTCTCTGAATTCAAGTAAGTGTGGAAAATCACAGCAAATCTTTGGCTGTTAAATGATTAAAATGTCAATCTAAAATAAACAAGGTTATGGTAGAAAAAAGTTTTTTAAAAGCAGTATCTATATAAACCTTAATTAACCTGAAAAAATAACTCAAATAGAAATTCAGTGGCTGCATGTGAGTTGTGATCGAGAGAGCCGAGTCTCTTTCCAGTTTATTTCCTTACCGGGTTAATGAAGGAGGCAGCCATTCTGAACACACCGCTGGCCAGTTCGTCTTTTTTGACAAATATTTACACTATCACGAGGCAGACTCGAAGTCTGCAGCCCTGTGCTTCTTCAACAATAGTATTGTTTAAATTAAACACTACTGTATTGCCAAGACTTAAATAGGAAACAAAGTGGTATTGAGGCAAATGTCTTTAAATTACTGTCTGGCTACAAATAGGAAGAACCGCGTTTATAAAACTGACAGGGTTCCAGATCTCCAAGGTTAATGCTTCTCGTAAGTTCAGATGTAGATCATTATGGCTGTGAATTTTGGCACTTAAGGTTCTGGAATCAGTCCATGTCTGTGAATTTTTTAGGTAGCTGAAGTTCATTATTAAAAGCGATGACAATTTCAAATATTTGGACTGTTTGGGAAGGAAATGTTTCTGAAGTGCGTTATTTACCTCTTCCCTTCCAAGCTGGCTGTTGGGAACTGTGTGTGTGCTGCAGGCTCATTCCCCCGTGTGCACAAGGAAGAAGGCCGGAGCTTGTGCCAGACAGATGGGGGTTCAGTCCGGGCTCTGCCGGTCAGGTGACCTGAAGCAAGTGGCCGTTCGTGAATGTCAGTCCTCTCATTTGTAAAGTCCAGAATAATCAATACCAAGTCAGTTCCATTTGTTAAGCACTTACTATATACTAAGCTCTTCATACATGCTGTTATTTAATTCTCAGAGTCACCATTTTGTCTACATTTTTCTGAGGGGGAAACTAATGATCAGAAAGATGAGTTCAGTTGCTCAAGTTTAGTCGAGTGGGAGAACTGGTGTTCCAAACTGGGATGTCTGACTTTGAAGCTTACATTCTTCTCATGTATGTTGTATCTACTGCATGAGATTGGCCAAAGGAAAAAAATCTTTGATGTAGTTCCTTCAACAAGAAGGAAATAAGGAAGGGAGGAAGGAAGGAAGGAGGGAAGGAAGGAAGGAGGGAAGGAAGGAAGGAGGGAAGGAAGGAAGAAAGAAGGAGGGAAGAAGGAAGGAGGGGAGAGAGAGGGGGAGAGAGGGAGGGAGGGGGAAGAGAAGGAAAGGAAATGCAAGCCAGGCTGGAGGTTGGAGCAGGGTCAGTAACACGAGGACAGACCAGGCTGACCGGGACAAAACGCTCTTCTGGGGAACGTGTATTCTCAGCTCAGGCGGCCATGATGAGCTCAGGGTGGCTGCCATGAAGACAGCTGCTCATCATGCAGAGGCTGGCAGCCAACGAGTGGCCTGGCCCTGCACAGCCTCGTCGTCAGACCCAGCTCCAGTGGGCTCCCTGTGTCCCAGGAGACTGTAAATCACTGGCATTCACCCGTCACACCGACTGCCCCTTCCCAGAGCAGACAGCGCTAATTGCTCGCCGTGCTTTCCCACAGAGCCGGAACGAGGCCTGGAATCCATCTCCACGCTGCTGGGAGCTGGCAGGGAGATGTCTCCAGGTGGGTGCCAAAGGTGGTGGAAATGGAGGCAGGGTGAGCCTGGGGCGAAACGTAACTCAAATCCAGAAAGCATCTACCTTCCTCCTGATCTCCTCACGCCCTCTGCACCCCTCTGTAAACGCACCTCTGCAGCTCCCCAGACACACGCGGGGCCTCTAGTCATTGATCCCTGCTGCCAGGCCCAAGGGAAGGGCTGCTGCCTTCCCAGTGGCTGCCCCGGGCCAGCTGCAACTTTTGCAGCCAGGACAGCGGAGAGAACGGGATGAGACCTGGCTCCCGTTCGGAGCCGGCACCTTCCAGGCCGACCCACCAGGGGCCAGCCACAGCACCAAGTCCCGGAAGGACTAACTGATGTCGTGGAGCGGTGCTGGTTGTTGCTTGCCCGAATGACTTGACAAAGGAACATTCCGGACTCAATCCCAGACGTGAGCTTGGTTCCGTGTATCACCCTGTGGCAGAAATGTTTCGTCACAGTCAAGGCCTGTGGCCTGGTTACCCTGTCGCACATTCGTGCCCGGCCTCTGCAGACAAACCAAAGGTGGTTGCCATGAGCACTGAGACCCGCGCTCTCCCCAGCAGCCACAGCCCCAAGGGAGCAAGGACATTATTGCCGATCAGGATACATGCCCAGTGAAACCTTAACTCCTAAACCTGTCTCCATGTGCAGCCGTTTCTCTGGTTTCTGAGTCTGTGCTGCGGGAACAGAGTGGGTTTCTATGTCAGTTCAGGGAGGTAGGTCGGAGTGAAGGTTCTGACCCCACCTACAGTTGAAGCCCCCACCCACTCCCACACCCTCCCAAGGACCCCGCATCCCCATGAAGCACGGCAGTGTCCCTGGGACGGGATGTCTGCCTCCCGTGGAGACCAGCAGCCTTTCAACATAACCCTTTGACTATTCTCAGGGACGAAAGCCTGTCTCCTAGAGGCCCATCCTCGGTGGGGGACAAGGGACAGTTTAAGGAAAGAGATTCCTATATGTGGAATGGTGCTATGTTGGAGCAAGGATGGGGAGCCGCTGATCTGGTGATCTGCACCACAGCTGGTCACACTCGGCAGCTATGGGGTCAACCTCCCGGGAGCACGAGGACCCACGTCTAGATTCCCCCGAGCCGGCTTCCAGTCTTAACCTCTTACCCGCTCCACTTGCAGCTGCCTGGCCGCAGACCCCCACAGCTCTGAGAGGGAGGTGGGAATGCGACATGCTGAGTTGCAGGGTGCCGACAAAGGACAGCATGTGAAACTGACCAGCCACGCTGGCCTCCCAGCAAGCCTGGCGGAGGAGCTATTTCCAGAGCAGCCTTACCATGTGAGAAGACAGCAGAGCGGTGTCCAGAGTCGCCCGGGGGCTCCCAGTGAGCTCGGACTCAGAGGCCAGACCCCTTGGCCCTCAGCGGGGACTTCCTGGCACACAGCTGGCAATGTATTTTATTTTATTTTATTTTATTTTATTTTATTTTTGTGGTGCTGGGGATCGAACTCAGGGCCTTGTGCTTACAAGGCAAGCACCTTAACCACTGAGCTAAATCACCAGCCCTGGCAACGTATTTTAAAAGCTGTGCGAGCTTGTTAGTCACCTAGAGTCTAAAGTGTGAGAATCACCCACACGGCTTGGGCAAATCAACAGAGTTCGCACACTTGCCTGATGTGAAACTCCTACTTGCTCTGGAGAAGTGAACTCCCTCTTTCTCCTCCTAAAGCAGAGAGCCACACACGAATACCCATGACGGGCTTCCCACGAGGGCATGTAATTTCCCGCTTTCCTCAAAAGTCAGGACACGGCCAGCCATCGACACTGCCTCAGGCAGGTGACCCCATCGAGCTGATGAGGCCCAGACTTCAGGACAGGACCGACGTGCAGCGAAGGACAAGCCGCGAAGCCGGGTCTGGAGAGAAGCCGCCGGCTCCCAGCTCCCACGCGTGGCGGAAGTCCAGCCCCTCTCCAGTCGCTGCCTAATCAGTAGGAAGCCTGCGTGCGTCTCCCGCCTGTCCGAGGGCAGGTCTGGGCATTTTCCATCTTCATGAAGAATGAAGTTTGGAATTTTTGGTTTGTTTTCCTGGAGGACAAAGACTTTTATCGCCTAGTAGCTCCGTGTGCGGGTTCGTTCTTTGCTTTTCATGCTGGGCTCTAAGCCCACGATCGTGCACACGCTGGGCGTGTGGCGTACCATGTGGCTACACCTCAGCCCTCATTTAGTTGGTTTTTTTTCCTGGAAAAAATATTTTTCCAAATCGCATGGCTGACAAGTGGGACTGTGACTGTGCCCGCACGCAGCCTCTCACTCAGGTCTGGCTCAGCAGAGGCCCGCGGGTGACAGGTGGGGCACCGCGCCTGAGTCATGTGTGGTGCAGGCCCCGACAGCGGGAGCAGCCGAACTCGCCCTTCTCCGGGGAAGAGTGGCCACAGGCTCCTGGAGTCCCCTGTACACCCACGGCGAAGGCAGCACCTGGGTCTGACCTTCGTTCCTGCTGCTAGAACAGTCCCCAGCAGCGCAGTGGCGAGCGGCCCTCTGCACCGAAAGGGAGGAGACACTGCCGGGTCTCCTGTCCGGGGCGGCGCCACCCTGTGCCTGGCAGTGAGTTTGCCTGCCGCTCCTCCCCGGAGCATGGCTGCCCTGGGCGGCCCGCAGCTACCCTGGGCTTGCGCTCGCTTTCTGCGGCTCATCTGTCCCTGGGACCCTCGCTTGCTGGGGCAGAAGATAGAAGATGTTGGCACACTCTGAGCAGATCTCCTTTATGTTCAGCAGGAAACATGCAGACGTTTGCAAGGACCCTAAACAGAGAAAGGTACCCGTAACAATGCCTGGACCCGACTCCACTTCCTGAGCCCTCGGTGCCTGGGATGCGGGAAGCTGGGTCTCCACAGGGTGTGGGAAGTCAAGATGGGTGAGCTGTCAGCAGCCTCAGTGGCTGGGCTGGGGAGGAGCCAGAGAGCCAGGCTTCTCTCTGCCCCCGATGCCCAGAGCTCTGGGCGCCTCCTGTACCCTCCGTGCTCCTTCCAGGGCCTGGCAGATGGGGTGCCATTGCTCTGTCACCAAGAGAGGGCTGAGGGCCTCATCTCACCTGTGGCCGGGGGACCGAGTCATCCTCCCTACTTCATCTCTCTCTCTACCCATGGGGTGGGGAGGGAGGTAACTTTTCACCTGAATTTTGCAGAAGGAAGGGAGGTGGTAATAGCCAGCAGTCTGGGCTCTCTTAGCATGCTGGTCCCTGCTGCACCCTGGAGAACACCTGGGCTCTTGTCCAAGGCACAGGCCATGCATTACAGGTCTCCACCCCCAGGCCTCACCAGCACCCCCAGGTGGCCAGCATGCTTTTCCTTTGGGACCTTGGGGGTTGGCCCTGACAGCATGCTGGGGTGACCCTTGGCAAGGCCACCCCCCAGGTGGGAAAGCGTTTGGGTATCTGTTGAACGAGCTATTCTCTGCTGTGCACTACACCATGCCCCAGCCTCGGGGATATAACCTGGAGGAGCCAATCCAGAATGGCTCACCATAGTCCTCAACAGTTAGGCTGCCACACGGGACACCCCGGAGACCCCAGGCCAGGCCTTGCCGGCCGCGCTGACCGGCATCTGTTCTGAGCAGCATGTCCAGGGAAGTGGACAGGAACCCTTCTCAAGAGCGCCTCCTGAGGGAAGATGAGACGGGTCAGCAGAACCGCAGAATTGGCAGGTGGGGCTGCACTCCTGTGATATATAGATGATCGTTTATAAGCCAGGGGACCAGGAAGAGCCCCCAGTTCAGAGCAGAAGAGGTGATGTGTGAATGTGGCCTTGAACGATGCCCTTAGGGGAGCAGAGTAGCTTGTGGGCAGAGAAGTCTTTCGAACCAAGTGGGGAAAGTACATATTGTGTTTGAGAAGTTGGAGGATTGGAGAATCAATATACGAGAAAAGGGGGGCGGAGGCAAGAAAGGAAAGGGAGAGAGGGCAGAGGAGAGACAGGTCCTGCTGCTGCATGCCCTCTGCTCTCCAGAAGTCTGCACTGGGAAATCAGAGTGTCCTTCCTGCTGCCACCCATTCAAATCCCGAGCGTTTCTTGGTGGGAAGCCTCCTCCACTGCCCCTGTAAGACGCTCCTGCCCAGGCTCTGGGGAGGGCCTGGCTTCGGTCTTACTGGGGGCTGGTGGTGGCCGCATTTCCTCGGCAGCCGTG
>PVJO010022975.1:0-26978 GCA_004026905.1 Hystrix cristata | reverse complement strand
AAAAAAAAAAAAGAGCGCCCCTCAGACCCAACTACCAAATCTCATGGCTTTCTGCCACTCCAGCTGTCAATCACAGGCGAGGTTGTCAACGTGGTGAATGAATGATCATCCGCTCTGTCTTCTTCTGGTCAGAACACCTCAAATGTTAATATTCAAATGCACAAAGCCCTAGCGCTCGCTTGCCTTGAATCAGTCCTAATTCCTAATCAGTTTCTCTCTTCTCTGGCTCTTTCTCTTTCTCTCCCTCTCTCTCCGTCTTTGCAACTGCTGCACTGGAGGGAGATTAGAGAAGGAGGGTTAAAAAAAATGTCTGTCTGAGTTTGTCTTAAAGGAGCCACGATCGATGCTGTCCGCTTGCAGTCCCCGTGCGTGTGTAAAGTGTGTGTTGCACAGGCGGAGAGGTGGATTCCGACCAGAATGCTAGAACCCGGAAGTAGTGGTGGCCATAACAGGTCGCGTCTTACACAATGCATTGGGCTGCAGCAAGTAGGCTCCTCCGCAGGGGTGGGTGCGCGAGGCGAGCTCTGTCCGCACTGGAGAGGCAGAAAGGCGCTCCATTAAACCGCACGCACAGGCACCAACACCACACGCCCCGAGCACACGCACACAAACGCAGGCAGCAGCACCCGGCCGCCGGCTTTATTTTCCACATTCTTTTTTCTCCCCCCCCCCTCCAGACTCGGTCCCCAAAGCGGACTCTCTTGAAATAAATTGGGAATAAACGCGGGCCAGGCAGCAGCGCGAGTTATTTTACACAGAACTCCGCGCATAGACTTCAAGACTTTCCTCGAAATTATTGGGGTCTGCCAGTATTTTTTTTTTTTTCGGGGAGGTGGGTGATGCGCAAAGTACTGGATTTTCAGAGCTGGATCCCCCAACGAGAAAAGTCAAACCGGGAGCAAGGAGAAGAGGAGCCGGAGGTGGGCTGGGAAAGGCTCTGCCCAGGAGTCCGGAGAACGTGGGGCGGAGGCAGCGCGAGCTTTCCGCAGACCCAGTTTAGAGTTTTTCGCCGCCAGAGGTGGACGCCCGGACGGAGGACAGGAAATGCTTGCATTTTGTCACTTTGGGTCTGGACGCCCCCACCTCTTCGCTCTGGCAGCCCCAGCCTCAGCCCCGCGCCGGCACGGAGTGAGAGAGGAAGGGAGGGAACAATGAGCCGAGCTCTGGGAATGTGCCCCCAGCGCCTGTTTACAAACACCGAGCTATTTATGATCGCCGGAAAGCGAAACCCGACGCGGGCTCAGAGCTGCCCAGACCTCACCGGCGGGCGGGCGGAGCCGGGGTCGAGGAACCGCGGGGAGAAAGGCTCCTTCCCCAACCCGCTCCGGGCCAGGCAGTCGTGCGCCCAGGGCGCGGCGCGACGGGGCTGGAGCGCTCGGCTCGGGCTGCGGCCGCGGCGCCTTTGTCTTCGAGGCGCCAAGGGGCTTCATCCTCGGCCTTGCCGGGGCCTGAAGGGGCTCTGAGCCCCCCGGGTCGTTCCCCGGCGACGCCTGGCGCTTTCCTCCCCAGACCTCCATCCCCACACTGCGCTTTTCCGTTCCCAGCCCTACTCGGCTAAAACTCCCAAAGCCATAGCAAAAGAAATCCACTCCGGGCGCTGGGATTTCAGACAAAAGCTGCTCATACCCACGACTCGGAGACTCCAGTCAGTCACCGATTTCAACTTTCTCCCTGTAAATACCTATTCTCTGGGCTTACACGGTTTCCCTCTTTTTATTCTCCCACTCTGAGCGTGCTCTGTATATGCTATTTAGTGGGGTTGTTTTCGTCTTTATTTCCCTGCCCGCCTGGCTCTGGTCGGCCGAGACGGCTCAGCCCCAGCAGCTGGAAGGCTCACATCCCAGTCGGGGCTCGCAGCTCGCTCGGCTCGGAGAGGATTTTCTCCCCCTCCCTCCAGCTGAAACCTCGCAGAAAACTCCCCCTGCGGTCGACTGGAAAATGAGCTCACCCAAATCTCGGTAGGCAGCCGTGGAGGAGGCCTCGGCCAATCAGGAGGCGCCCCCGCCCAGGCGGCCGCGCATTGGCTGCGGGGAAAATCAATTATCAAATAATCGATCAGCAGGGAGCTTCGATCTGCGGGGAATGCAAACTGCCAGTGCTGATTCCCGCCCTGATGGTGGCCAAAAGGCTGACTCCCTCAAAGCCGCCGGCCCGCGCTCCCATCCTCCCCACCCCCATCCCACCCTGCCAGCTGCGGACCAAACCCTCACCCCAGAAGGGGGATAGTGGTGGGAAGAGTTTGGAGAACGATTAGGGGGCCCCCTTCACGGGGAGGTTGTTTGGAAAAGGCTAGAAGCTCTCAAACGTACAGATGCCAACTCGAAGGCGCAAAGTAAAAGAATTTGCATCGGTCCGCGAAGTAGGACTCAAGTTTCTGTTGAGTGGGTTTCTGAGGGGCAGGGGGCCTGGGTGGTCTTCAGAACGTAAAGCGGAATCTGGTTCCAGCGCGCGCACAGCCTCCCCAGGCGACCTCGTGTCTTCTCCCTTCGCTCCGTGCGAGCCAGCGCCAGGCTGCTGCACCCCAGCCGTGGAGCGACCGCAGCCAGTCAGCAGATGAGCCTACCCGGCCTCCTGCCCACCTCCCCGCCCCCAACACTGAACTTGCTCCTCGCGCGCCTGAAGGGCCGCCGCACGTTCACCCGAGACCTTCAGATGCGCTTCAAGTTGAAAGAACTCAACTGTTAAAGAAAAATCCCCAGGATCCCTTAGCACTTACTGTCTCTTCTTTCTCTCCATTTCTAGTTAATGTCTCCAGTACTCAAATTTTAAAATGTTGTACCTGTATTCAACACACACTTCTGTACCGTTTTGGGAGGCTGTGTACCGTTTTACTTGTATTCATCACACACTTGTGTACCGTTTTCTGACACAAATACCCCGATACATCGCTTGGGAGGTTAAGGCCTGAGAGTCAAAGCCAAGGATGGGGGAAGCCAGGTGAATTAGCCGAGCCTTGGAGCCTTCAAGCCCAAGTCTGATCCCCCCCACCAATGTGAACTTGAAACCAGAATTTCAGACCAAGATGGGACCTTCTGAACTCAGGAAAGCGATTTCTGTGTAATTTTTGCGAAACTGAGATGGCTAGGCCAGGTAGCTCACTTCTTTTCCGATGGCGGGGAGCACTGGGATGGGCCGGCGGCACGCGAGCCTTTCCCCAACTCCAGAGGGCTGCGACCGGCACCCGAGCGCCTTCCGACGGCCGCTCCCCGGGGAAGGCAGCGCTGTCTCCCCGGCAGGCCCGCCAGGCACCCGCGCGGCCGGGGTGGGGGGAGGAGGGGGCACGGGAGGGGGTCCAAGCTGCCTCCAACACGGGCACGCCTACGTTTACAGTCCCTAAATGAACTGTGAGGGAAATTATGTAAGTGTAATTTAACTGAGAGAAATTTACTGCGAAATCCATTTTAGATGACCGTGGTCCGGGCGTTTTTGGGCAGACTTAGGTAATGAATAGGCTTGGAGGTATCTCAAAGTGCATCCACGTTTTCAAATTTGGAAAACATCAGTTTTTATATATGTAGTATGTGTCTTCGACAATAGGATTTATTATATACTGTTACTTTCCGGTCACGTTTGTTGTTGTTGTTGTTTTCTAGCAGATTAAAAAAAAGAAGGTTCAGGTAAGTTGCTCTTTTCAAACATAACCAGAATTCTTCAAAGCAGGGGGAATATTATGTGTGCTTATGTGTCAGTTTTATTTTAAAATGTATTTTAAATTACCTACACACAGCTTTTCCTTAAAGCATGTGACACTTTGAGTTTGTAAGCTTGAACTCAGTAGTTTTGAAAAGTGTCTTTCCATTTATATCTGTGAACATAATACTCCTTCTAGGCCTTTATACGATTAATTCTGAACAATCAAGGGACTAAAACACTTTTACAATGTAATTACAGTAGTACAAATTGTTTGCCCAAACCTCATTCTGGATAAGGATTTTACAATTAGCAAACAGTTATTACAGTTGGTGCTTGCTGAGAGAAATTGCAGAGAGGACGTCTAGAGTTGCAATATAGTAGCCATAAAAAAAAAACTCCTTTACCAGGGTAGCAATTAATCAACTATTAAATGGAAAAAAATGAAGGGAGAGTTCTAGGTATCTTGGTAAACTACTGCAGATATTTATATCTGTTCTATGACAGCGCTCATCCTGAGCTTATTTCAGATAATTGCTTTTTAAGGCAATAGCACTTTTATTTTGCAAAATTTGGCCTGGGGAAAGGGTTCTGGCACTTGCCCCAGCTCTTCTAATGCAGGCCTTCAGTTCTCTGTTTTCCCTTCCTATCACAGAGCATCTTCCCAAAGATAGAGAACAGCGACTAAAAAAGAGGCAGGCTGAGCCGCTGGTCTCTATTGTTTACACCATCCTATGGGGAGGCATTGAAAGCAAGCAGCGCTCCTCTGGGTTGCTTGGCGTAGTGGTCTGGGCGAACTCCCTTGGAACTTTCTGCTTTCCTGTAAGGAACTGTGTCTTTGGAAAGGCCCACATCCTGAATTAAGCTTTTGTCTCAAAAGTTCACACTGATGAGTCAGCTCAAAAACCCTCCAAAATTAAAGAGGCACCTCTTAAGGTAAAATGTGTGTGTATTTGCCAGCCCAGAATAAACAAAAGCCCGTTAATCAATCGAGTATGGCAGCTGTGTTCACAGTATGATAAGGGTTTATCATCTGCCGCCTAACTCGAGGATGCCTGTTAAAATGTTGTGATTGCTTTTTAGGTTGTCCTGTGGCGTGGGGGATTGGGGTTTGCACTTCAAGAACATCCATCCTTCAAATCTCTCCCCACATTAGTATTTGCATTTCAAAAAGCAGAAATAAGGGGAGGGGAGTTTAAAGAAAATAGATTTGAAATCTAGTAGAGATACTAGAGGAATGTTGGAGATAAGAGCCTGGCAGTGCCATGAGAAAGGTACCAAGAAGTCAAAGCTAATGAATGGCTAGAGAAAAGTGAAATAAACTAGTTAGAAGTCTATTAAAGGGAGAAACCTGGTTAGATGATACGAAAGGGGGTTAACTGGGAGAATTAGAGAGGACCGTCATCAAGTGCCCCAAAGCAATCCAGGCTATAAGAACCGGGAGATTGTTTACTGCATTTCACTTCAGAAAACAAAGAACATCTGGTCCAGTTCAGGAGTCGATGAGAGGTCAGCTTAGGCACTTGGACCATTGCAGGGGAAATACCTAACTCACTATATTCTGAGTGGATAACACAAAACTTCAGAAAAAAGTCCCCTTTTTGGGGGGAGGGGCTTCCCTCACTACTTTTCTATTTCAAATTATTAAAACACTTTGGTCTCTAGAGGGGGAAAAACTACACTGGTTAACATAATTACCAGCTCTGACATTTTCAGAAGTTATAGAGGTCTTTTATTAATTAAATGGAGGGCTTAATAAAATATTCCTAATAAAATTTATGGTTGTCTTAAAACTTTCTAAACAGTGCTATAAATTCTTAATAAAATTAACTGGGAAATGAGTTATTAGCCCACACTTTACCCCCTCCCCAACTTCAACATAAGGAGTGTCTGAAGAGTGGAAAGAAATAGAAGCCTTTTGGTAAAATATAAATATTAGCCAAAGTCATACATTGCACTAGAAAGGGCAAAGTCTTGATTATTATTGCCAATGGGCTGGCTTGTTCTATAGTAAGCCCCAAAAAACTACCCACAAAACTTCATAGAGAGAATTTCTTCCATATCTTCAGTTTATATATATGTGTATATATATGCCTATTTGAACCACAATCTTCAATTTTCTGGACTAGGTAGTGTGTTAAATGTTTTTAACAAAAAGCATATACTCATCATGCAAACTTTGAATATAGAATATTAACATCTTAGGCTGTAAATACTTTATCTATTAGAAGATAATTAAAATGAAATATCTTATAATTTTTTCCAATTAATTTCTTCAAAGATAACTTTTAGATAATAAAATTCTCCATAACATTCCTTCCCTTCCTTATCAATAACAGTGGATATAGTTGAGGAAGCTGCATTTTGTTGAGCAGGTATATAAAGCTTTTTCATAGCACTGTGTTTCTAAACCTTGGCAAGTTATCTCAAGTTTTGAGGTAGTTCTTTGCTTCGCAGATCTAATACTGGCTGACCTGCTGTTTTAAAGAGCAGCACACTCATATTCACTCCAAACCTAAGCAAACACTCTTGGTGAATTGTTTAGCAATTGAAGGCTTGATCTTTTGTGCCGTCTACTGGACAATGGAAAAACTGCAGCCTAGTTGACAAACTTTTCCCTCGTCCAGTATTTAACAATGGAGGAGGAGGGGGAGGGGGGGAGAAAGCTAGGGGTAGGATTTGGTCCTAGTACCCAACAAGAGAGGACGGTAAGACCTAACTGAGACTCACATTACAGTCTTGTGGTCTAATCATGTTTTTCCAAATCGAAGAGAAGACATTATATTAAGTATAGGTGTTCCTCAAGCACTTGACTAAGGCGGCAGGCTAACACCCACATTTGATACAGGTGTGGCCCTATGCATGCGCAGTCAGTTGGGCGGAAAAACAGAAAGAAAAGTTGAGGGGACAGACTCAGCGTTCTGAAAAATAAAATGTGGGTGGTTGCTTGGTTTTGAGTTTAAAGTTGCTTGACCGTCAAGCTAAATGTATCTACCACCTGGATAATATTGGATCTACAAATTAATTCTTGAGATTTGGAAAGTGACATTATGTAGTAATCAAGAAAATAAGTTTTGGGAGAGGGGGATGAAACTGATAATCAAAAACATGTTAGTGCACTTCCATTTTTGGTAATTCTGGATGAAAATGTGAAACTTAAAGTGTTTTTACTGGGAAAGCAGAAGTGTGGGTGAAAGTCACAGTCGAATGCCTTTACATTGCAGAGGCTGTTAGATGTTCTTGTAAGCATTAAAAATACTGTACACATTTTGGTCATGATTTTAAAAATATTTATGAAGTCCCATCATTTTGGAACTTTGGGGCCAGGAAAAAAAACTGTGAAACTAACTTTGACCTCTCTTCGATTTTGACATAGTTTTTTGAGTAATCACAAGGAGTAGAGAGAAGCAACTCTGTTATTTGTGGAAGAAAAAAACATATAAATATGGAGAAATCAAACTGAGTTTGGTCAAAGACACACAGGACTTTGGTACAGGCTGTTAACATTGTTCATCTGCTTTTCTGAAGTTAAAATTCTATATGACATTTTAATAAAAACCTAGAATATATGAGTAGTTATTAGGGTGCCTTTTACTGAAAACATAATAGTGAAAAGAAGACAGCTTCAGTATATTTTATTGATGCATAAATGTATTTCAATGATGTTCTTCAAACATACATTTTGATGGAGTACTATGTCAAAGTGATTTTAAAACACTGTATTAAATGCAGGCACACTGAAGAACCTGGCCTGACACTGACTACCTACAGCATGCCAAGCTCAGCATGGTTTCAGTTCATTTCTGCAGAAATGGTAATTAATGTTGGTGGTGGTATCTTTTAAACTTCAGCACAAGAAACTATAAACAGTTATTTTATGTGCTTCTACCTGATCTAAATTTTAAAACAAACAAACAAGCCCCCACAACAATAGCTGAAAACCAGAAAATTCTTCTAGAAACTGATCACAAGTGAGCACAGCTTATGTCATATATTCTAACCTGATAGTGGAAGTACAGTACCGAGTGCTGGAAGAGGTCTGGCAGACGCGCTCTAGTCCTCAATTGCAAGCATTCTACCTTTGAAGCGACTGGATAAGCCACATCCACGTTCGACTTGATAAAGGGGCATAATTTGTGAAAACCTTCAGGCAAAAATCGTACTGATTATTCAAAACTAAATATTTTAACATTTCATTGAGTTAGCTAATGAATAAGAAAAACATCGAAGGCTTCCTGCAGCTCAGAAAGAATCCTACAGGCGTGGAAAACGCGAGGAGGAAAGAACAAAAAAACTGAAGGACGCCTGCCGAGCAGTTATTCGCTCGTGAATATCTGAAAATGTACTCTTCTGTGTCCTTATTTAAAAATGAAAAATAAATATCATCTTTCCTTGTCTTTTATTTTTAAATGAACGTCAGATTATGGATAGCTTGCTAAGGATAATATTTTTTCTGAGTAATGTATGCAAGAAAGGGCCAATTTGAAAACGCGTAACTAATGGGAGAAGTCCACGTATAAGCCGCAAACAAATCGGTTGGAAGCCGAGCCCACAGCCCAGCGAGGGTTCCAGGCTCACAGAGGATAACTTCATTTACTGGCAGTTCGGCGGCCACTTCCGGGACTCTCCTGTCCATCCGGGAGCGCACAGCCCCCGGCGGCACCGCCGGGCGTCACAGCCTGAGCGTGCAGCTGTGCGGTCCCGCGTCCCGGGCGCCCCGCACGCGACCCGGTTTCGGAGCCGCCCCCCGCCCGCGCCTGCCCGCACCCCGGGGAGGCCGGCTCCGCGGGTCGAGCGGGGTCGCGCCAGAGCGTGTGCAGCAGCAGCAGGGGCTGCGAGTCTGCTCACACCTGGCGCGGCTCGGGGAGGGGTTGGGGGAAGGCGCCCAGCGCAGAGGAGGGGCGGAAAGGTCTCCCCTGGCGCCCCTGCCGGCTCGGTGCGGCCGCCGTCTGTTTCCTCCTCGGGTTCGTGGGAGGCGGTGCGCGGCAGCCCGCGAGCCGCGGCGTGAGCGGGAACGGCGCGCACAGGGCGCGGCGTCCCGCGTGTTCCGCGCTTCGGGCTGAGCGGCCGCGGACGCCGGCGCGCCCGGCCGCTGCCTCCCGGCCGCGTTCGAGAAGCCTGCGCCTCGGTTCTCGGACAGCGGCCCCGCCCAGGGGCCCCGGCGTGCCGTCCGCCTCCCGGTTTTTCCTCGAGGTCAAGGGTGCTCTGCGCGGCTGCTCAGCACGCGGGGGCCTTTGGGGACCCCGCGGCGCTCTCGGGGGGGCTGCAACGAGCGCGCGTTTGTGGCCGAGGTTAAGATTCCAGGTGCGCTAATGGCCTTCCAGGCCCCGGGGAACCGTGTGGAGACGATGTTTTCCCCTCCCGGGTTCCAGCCGCCGCCAGGGGCAGGGGAGGCGTCGCCCGGCCGCGGTCGGTGCGGCCCTCGCCTCGCTGGCCGGCGGGGAGAGGAGGAGGAGGAGGCGGGGTGCGGCGGGGTGGAGGGCCGGCGCTGCAGGAAAGGAGGGCACGGAGAGCCGGTGACACAGGCGGAAAGAAGGAGAAGTGGTCGGAGCAGCACGGAGGCAGAGTGAGACAGTGAGGACTCGACCAGGAGCTGCAGTCACATCGCGGCGGGCCGCGCCGCCCGCCTCCAGCCCCGGCACCGCCGGGCAAGGGCCCGAGCTCTGTGCCGCCTTGGTGCTGCTCTGGGCTCTGCAAGAGCGTTATCACACACCTTTGCGTAATCGCGTGTTGACTTTTCTAAATAGCTCTACGAAGCTGTTTGTGTATCTCCTTGTTCACATTTGCATGCAATCCCTTGGAGGAGGCGTGGAAGAAGAAAGTGGGATGGCGGGTGGGGACTGAAGCCAGAGGCAAACGCTGACACCCTCCCTTAGGGCATCCTGCAAAGGGCAGTGTTGCTCTGGCCCAGAGAGAATCCCCAGTCATCTGAGTTGGGGTGGAGTGATGGCTCATACTCACTTTTCACAGCCCCTTCTCCACCGCAGAGAACCAGAGAGAGCTGATACGGCACTTTTTTCCATTTGCCCATTTCACAGATGGGCAAGGCGAGATACAGACAGGTTAAGTGACTTATTCAGTTGCCTCTCTCTCTTCTCTGCATACCTCAAGCTTCTTTTTCATACATTTCTTTAATTCTTAAAAATAAATCTCAACTACAGAAGAAGACTTGCCTATATTTCTTTCCAGAGACGCCTGGAGGTCAGTGCCTGTCTTGTGTCAGAGGCACCTGTGGTAGTGATGAGTGGGGGTCACGTGTGGAGGGCTGAGCAGTGGTGACTTCCTCAAGCCCTGCTCCACAACCCACTTCCCTATCAGGGGCCTTGCTGATTTGGGGAGGCCCTCCAGGCAGAGTGGGGAGACGCAAGAGAATGGGAGAGTTTATGCTCCATGGTGTCGGTGGTGGAGTCTCCTAGGGCTTGCTCTTCTCCTGTCCCTCCAGAAACGCAAAGCAAAACAAACGAACAAATAAATGCTTCGTGCCGTTGGCTGCTGAGCGACCCTAAGCCCAGAGTCAGCCCAAGTCACCCAAGGCAGGAGTAGGGCATTGAAGGCACTATTTACTCCAGGATTAAAAATAACATCACACCCTGTCTCTCCTCAAAAACTTGTCTTTCAGGATTCCAGAAGGGGCATCTCAGAGAGACCTAATGCCCATTGGGATGTTTAGGTGTTAACTTTACAGGGCTGGGGATTTAGCTCAGCAGTTAGAGTGCTTAGGTGTTAACTTTACAAAAGCAGCACGTTATTTCTGCTTCCCTAGTCCCCACCACCACCTGGTTGCTGTACCCTTTGCAAAGACATCTAGTATTTTGTGGGCAAAATAAATTTTGAAGTTGGCACACCTAATTCTGAAATGTTTTTATCTTTTGCTTCAAATTTTACTCTGTTATATATTACCCTCCCTGTCTCCTGATTATTTTTGAGTCTTTTATTCTAATTTTCTTCATTACTTTGGATTTTGTCTTGATTTGAGTGTTTTGTACAGAAATTTGCTTGTAGGCTGGTTATCTGTAGTTATCAATGTTATTTTGTTTTTAAAAACATTTTAAAATGTTACTTTTTAAAAATCTCCCAGAATAGCCTAACACTCTCTGAGGTTAAACTTTAGTTATATTGTGTGTTTGAGTGTAACTTGCATGATAAGCTTATTGCCTTTTTTATATACTTATTGATTCACATCCTTCAGTTTCAAATCTTTGCAATAACCCAGACTTTTTCCAATTGTTTAATGATTGTAATCTGAAACCGAAGAATAATTTTGAAAATTGGTCCTATTAGAAAAAGCTAATGTACCCAGACAAAATTTCTCATAGTGTTAGTGAGGAGGAGTGGCAGAGTTTGGGCTCAAATTTTAGCTCAGGCACCAATGGGCTGATTGAATTTGAAGATGTTAATCACCTGCAAGATGAATTGATTACATTATTTTGATCTCTAAGTGCACTTTTGATTTAATGATCATGTATTATAAAATTAGAAAACATATAGCTTCAAAAATAAAAAATATTTAGAATTAGCATATCACAATGATACCTATTTATTTCAGAGTAAATTTTAAAGAGGTTGATATTTTGGAACTGGGTTGGAGAAAGTTATCCTAAAGCAATAAATATTTCCTTGACTTAATTTTTGCATTTAGGGTTTTTACCTTCCTAATGTCCTCTGAATTACTATCTAGTTATTCGTTTAAAAATAGACCCACCTAAAAAAAAATGTAAGTGCATTTTAACTTTATATTGCCGTTAAAATTTCTCATCTGTTTTTCCTAGTGCGGAATACAATAAGTACTACAATAAATTTAAAACAGTGTATTTGGAGATACTCTCCTAAATCATATTTTCCTTACTTTGGGAAGCAATAACCTGGAGACATTTTCAAAGTGTCATATTTTAAAAAGATTTTCTGTATATATCAGTATGACCAAATATCACTCGACAGTGTCACACAATGGCAACAGAAAGAAGAGATATTCAAGCAGAGCACAGTGGCACATGCTTGTAATCCCAGCACTGAGGAAAGCTGAGGCAGAAGGGTGGCAAGTTTAAATTGGAGTCCCACTTGGGCAACTTAGCAAGATCCTATCTCAAAGTAAAAAATAAAACAGTCTGAGTATGTAGCTCAGTGGTCAAGCGCTTCTGGGTTTGAATTCTAAAACTGAAAAGAAAGCCGAAGATACTCAGTATAGGAGAAAATGAACACTATGATTAAGAAAAAATAAATTCCAATTTCAGGACGGGATTAATACCAATGTTTTACAATTCAGCTTTGATATTTAAAGTAGAACTGTATCTTGTAGTACTTCTGGAACTGCAGAATTTGGGTATCAGTAAACTCTATGAAGTCGCCATTTCATAAAAGCATTTTGAAATACAATCATTATAATTGTAACATTTGTATGGTCCAGATTTATGATAATAATGGGCAATTTTGGAAAAATATATCTAATGCTATAAAAATGACGAATAATTTCTTATAAAAACCTTCAAAACACTGAAGTCCGAAATTCTTGTGCTTTATATACTAGAGACGGAAAACACAAAATACTTTTACTTTGGACTTTTTTTTCCAACTCATTCATCTCTCTCTCTCTCTCTCTCTCTCTCTCTCTCTCTCTCTCTCCCCTCTCTCTGTCTGTCTCTGAAATTCTCCTGAGAGAGAAATCAAGTGTCAGAAGAATTTCTTAATATCTTCAGGCACTGTAACTTCCAGATAGTGGTCTCTAAGTTTGAAAATGACAAACTAGGTCTTTGTTGAAAGACACACCTGGAAGAATAAAGTAAATAGAAAGATGTCAAAGGCACAGGGTTATTTTTTGTTGTCATTATGATTAGCTTTAGACTAGATATTTTAGAAGTTAAAACACTTCATTCTTTCCCCACCAGCTGACAACCTTGGGAGGCCCTTTGTTTAGCTCCCCAATTTTCGTATTCCTCTTTTTTTTTTTCCTTTGTAGCACAGCACACTGAATTTTCAGGGCAAGAGGTAATTTATACAAAGATTTTACTTTTTATGCCTAATAATTCTTCCATATCTCAACCAACAAATGTTATTCGCTTGAAGCTTTTGTGCCAGTTTATTTCCAAACAAGGAATTGAGTTAAAATAATTATTTATTGAAGCAACATAAACACTTGACCATCTTAAAAACTAAGGAAATTCAAACTCTAATAGCCATTTGTTGGCATCACCAGGATGCTGGAGAACTTGGAATCTGCAAAACTGCACGTGGACAATTATAGCTCTCTTAGTACCCGCCACTTTCCTGAGATGCTTGATCAGTGTCCAAGCACAAGGTGGAGTGTGATTGAGCCTCAAGAAGGTGCTCTGGAAACTGCGGCTCTGAAGGTCAAATTCAACCATATTTAAGCTCCTAATAATACTGCTCTACAACAATTGTTGATTGCAAGGGATCAACTACAACCCCGACCTGATAAGAACCAAATACCTACAGCCAACTAATTTTTTGATTTATGATTCTGTTCCTGGTAGGTACTGTTCTTCTTCTCTCTCTTTTTTTTATTTCCTTGAGTATTGAACTCTTTTTAGTTTTGTACTTTTTTTTTTATGTCTATGATAGTTGGTCTTTAAAAATATTCTAACCTAATTTACCAAGAAGTATTGTGTACTTTTGGACATCTTCACCTGTTACCTGCCTAGAGCTTGTTTGTTTGAGGTGCTCAACCGATGAACCTTACTCAGTGTTTTAGCTTTTTATCCTGGGAGAGAATGGTTTGTGTTTGTTTCAAAATTCCCTTCTTCTTATTTGCTTTGTCCTTTTCTATGAGTTTGTAATTTAGTTCTGTTGACACAGTTGGTTAACCCCATACTGGGGAGCTGATTAAAAACACTTTCTAAAAATGTCTATTCCTATTGCTGGTATTAATCAGCATTTTTTTTTTTTTGGTTTGTTTATCATAGTCTTTCCACTTCAGTAATTCTAAGTGGGCACAGTTAAAAAGCTACATAATCAGTTCTTTTTAATATGGTCTCTTTCTTACTACTGTATACTATCTCTAATACACCTACTAAGTTAGACGAACTCCGGGGAATAGCAAGTGGCCCAGAGAATTCTGTAAAGTCATGTCCGAGTCGGCAGCGTATGCGTCAGGTTCATTCTCCTGCCTGTGTCCATGGATCCATGTGCTTGCACAACAGATACTCTCTTCATGAAGAAAAATCTGAATACTTGTCAGAAAGAGGGAAGCGCCCAGGGTCACTTACGTGCGTTATACACTCCAGTTGAACCACATACCAAAGCCATCTCTGTTATTCTTCTCCGTTTTCTTGAAAACTTTTAAAACACTTGAGTTTCAAGAATTGTTTCAGCGTTTACCTGCTTTCCTCATTGTTACTGACATTTTTTGCATAATGATAAAAAGACAAGTCTGTTGCAAATTCATAAATCAGTCTTTTCTTTCTGTTCTGCTGTCAGGTTGCCCTTCTAACTAATGTCACCATATGTCACTGCTTGCCCCAGCTAATCTCAGTTTGACTGAAAGTGTTTTAGTAACTTTTCAGTCCTGTTGATTGAAACTGGTGACTTTGTCAACTTTTTTGCTCTACCCTGTCCTATTCAGAAGTTGTTATTCTAGTGAAGTTATGTTTCTGTCCTAAACAAGTCTTTCATAGCCATGAATAAAGTTGAGAATTTCATTTTTGTGCTTGATTGAATAAAGTATTACAGTTTGCAAAGCATATCCCCTCTCCCCACCTTATAGCTAACATCTTATTTTACTTCTGCAAACCCCACGAAAATATATTATCATCCTCATTTCACAGATGAAGTTGAAGGTCACACGGTTGTTAGGTCCCACAGCCTCCTGAGTCCTGGCATCAGTCTTGAAAAATCCCTCTGTATCATTATATTACGCTAAACATTTGTGGAGGGAGCATGAGAAAAAAATGGGAAAGTGCTTCTTTATGCTTGAATGTTTAAATTTTCTCCCTCTCTCTTTCTCTTTCTCTCTTTCCTTTCTTCCTTTCTTTCTTGTCTACTATGCTATTAGAAGTATTTAACTTCTGGAATACATTGCCAGAAAGCTTCATTATTTTGGGTGTCCAGGCATTTTGAATTGATTAACTATACTCAACGAGAAGTGTTTGTTTTTCTATGTTTCAAAGTCATTTTTCGTTGTGCAAATAATGTTTGTTTTGAAAGATCGCACTCAAAATTATATTTAAAACATAAGATTATTATACAGACTTCTTCTAGCTCCATTCTACAAATATATTATTTATTTCATTCTTACAGTTGACTTTTTGCATTTTAAAACACCACAATAGAGACAGTGTATGACATATCGTACCATGTTTTTCAGGAATACAGCCATTCAAACTTTCCATTTAAGGAGAGAGAAGAAAACTGCTCTCAGGAAATATTAGTTAAGCGGCAGGAGTCCTTTTCAGAGCACAGTTACCATGGGATTGAGAAGTATCTGCTAATTATAACAGTGCACTAATTATCTGCTTTTACATCTCATCTTTCTGTCTTTCTGTCTAAATTCACTTCTAATTATATGGTATCCTTTTTGCATATGACATATCTAAAAGTATTGCTTTTATCAGATATGATCCTTTTACTTGGAAATATTAAAGACATAGGTTCACTTCCAAAATATTTTCTCTTGCAATGTAGTGAAATCTTCTGATCGTGAGTTGAATCATCTGTTGTTGAGCAGTGGGAGTTGAAGGAGGTAGAGGGAGCAAGATTTAAATATGAGACATTTTGTATTTTCCAAAAGAGAATAGCAAAAATGATCAGCCTTGTCATAGTTTCTATTTTTAAAAGGCAGTTAAACACATGAAGCCACATTACCCACTCTCCATTGTCATCCTGGCCATCTTTTTATTACTTCACAGAATTTTGGAAATTGGAATGTTAGGAAGATACTGTGAACACAGTACAATGAAAGAAAGGTGGCTGTGTCTTTAGAACCTCTTCGTGGGATTCATTTGTTTCCTGGATCATAGCAGTAAGCTTAACAATGCTAAAAGCAGCAGCAACAACAAATGTAGTTTTAATTCCTGTATTTTGATTCCTCTGGCTTGAGGACCAAGTACAAACCAATTCACCCATGGTGTAAGGAAAGCGAATTCCTCAAAGCAGGGAATTTCATCAAGGAGGGCACATACAACATTTTGGGTCTGCATCTCGGGGAGGTCTCCAGGCTTTGACAGCAAACACAGGCTTCCATGATGGCTGTTAGTCTAATTTGTGGATCTAGGCCAGTCCCAATCATACTTTACTGATTACAAAATTTAATGCACACATTTTCATTTTAACATTTGTTTTTAAAGAAAGCTTCGAGAATAATTTATGAGCTTAAAAACAACATCTGATAGAGTATTTGAAGCTTCTGCAAATATAAACAAAATTTTCTCTGAGGTATTTAAAGACATATAGAGATATGTGGATCAAGCAGTTTTTTGTTTGTTTTGTTTTGTTTTGTTTTGTTTTTTACCAAGAACATGTATTGGTACATTGTTTCTCTGATATGAGAAACTGTAAGTGTAAATAAGGACAAAAAGGTATAATGGATCAAGCCGTTTTAGATCTCAGCCTCTGGGACTGGGCAGAGGAAGTTGGGGAAGGCAGGTTGGAACAAAGGAGGAAGGCGCACCTGTGGAGGGCTCCTCTATGCCAGGCACTAGAGTGCTTATTTATTGATTTATTTATATTTCAGTTCTGGAGGTGGAACTTTGTGCACGATAAGCAAGTGTTTCATCGGTGTGCTACAACCCCCGGTCCCATAATGGGTGCTTTTACACACATTCCTTCATTTTGGTAGCATTCAAGTTTATGGAGGATTGTTACAACGATCACATTAGAACTATAGAGTTTGGTATGTTTTTAATGTTAGATTGTGCTGAGAGGAAAACTTGGTCATTCTACCATCACTTTCACTTTTTACCCCTGGTGACAGAATTCATTACCCAATTCAGCAGCTCAAGAGGCTCCTTTGGCCTGCAGACTAAGGAAGCACGAATGGCCTTGAGTTCCGTGCTCACACGCTTTATCACCAGAGTGTTCCCACAGTGCCAGAGCTTCTTCTTTGTTTGAAACACGACCCCTTTTCATCCTTCACTCCTGCTGTGGCCCAGGGTTTCTCATCGGGAAATCAGAAGCATTTGGCTCTATTTTTGATATTCCTCCCAGCTCTAGTGGTCTTAATTTCATATTCGATTTTGCTAATGCCAAATGGCTATAGCTGAAAAGGGGGAGGACAAACTAATTATAAACAGAACTTTCCCAATTGAAATCTCAGGAGATTAAGAGAAACGATTCAACTATTTTCTGACTCTGACAATCAGAAATGCATTCCTTCGTGGCAGTTGTAAGATACACTGAGAAATAAGAAACTTTCTTTTCTTCTCCTTCTGCTTCCCCTTCCCCTTCTCCTTCTCCTTCTTCTTCTTTCTTCTTCCTTTTACCATTTTAGTTATAACGTGTTATGGAAGTAAAAATCTCCCAAAGCCCTATAATCTAGCATCAAATCAGTGTAGACTCTACTGTTTGCTGTATACCTTGTAATAGGAAATGGTCCCTCTCTGGGCTCAGTATACTACTATTAATGCCACCTCCTTCTAAATGGCATGCTGATGTTTAATCAATGTTCATAAATCTTTTCAGGATTCTAAAGTGATAATTGTGACATAAAGTATAAAGTATTATTCTTAGAATGGAGTAATTGTGTCCAATTAAATCTCCTCTGAGCTATCACCTGGATAGGAAACATTGTTATTACTTTGCAAATTACCTTGTTCTGTACTTAGTTTGCCTCATGCTCCCTAACCACAAGTTGACTTCCCACCAGAAGGAATAGAAAATTTGCAACATTGGCTTTGATGGGAAGTTATGATGAAGAACAATAAGCTTTAGCACTATGGCTAAGGGCAGGGAAGAAAGATCTCAGTCTCTCTAATGCATCTTACACCATGCGATTAACCATTTTAGAAGAGGGTTTATAATTAATAACTGGACAAAGTATGCCACTAATTTGAATGAGACTGTAGCAGACTGAATTTTAAGCTATAGGTCAAGCTGGTCTATGATGTTTGCCCCAGTTTTCTTTAACTAGATTCTTGTAAACAATTGGTGGTGTTTCCTTTTTAAGTGTAGCCAGCCCTTCAAAACAAATGTAAATACGTGGAAAGCATCTGAGCAAGCACTAGGAATTACCTGTCATGGTCTAAAAAGATCAGTCTAAACCTTCCTTTTTAATTCATTAATCAATGCATTTACACACTTACTTCATTAATGCATTTATCCAATAAGTTATTTGTGAATCATCTGTGTGCCATGGACCAAATTAAGGAAAACCTAGAGAGATAAGCAAGGTTGGGAATCCTGTGGAAGTGTGTGATCAGTGGTAATTGTCTTTCAGGTCAGTTCATGTGCATGAAATGTCATTTTATGTTTGTAAAATATCATTTTAACTGCTGGTTTTAGTTGTTATGGAGAGCTAGATTGTCACATTGAAAGAAAATGATTTCTTAGCTCCATCTCAATCCACAGCTGGGGTCATTTCATCAAACATCCCATGCATGTTCATTACAATCAAAGATAAAAAGGCACTTGTGGTAAGTAATATAGAGAATAAGAAAAAACCCAATGGTTTATATTTTTGGACATAAATTTTTGAAGTCTGTATGACTAGTGAAATAAGAGAATTTTATTAACTTTAGTGTGTGCAACTGCCTATATATTTAGTAGTAATTGTATCATTTCCTTCTTACTCCCACCCTTTATGATATCGTCAAAATTGTAGTGACTTTTAAAAATTGGAATAGCACGCCAGGAAGTTGAGTAATAAATTATCAAAACAGTTACAGCAAAAGAAAGAAATGTTAAAGAAAAAAGGAAAATAGTTGTGAATCTATAATTTCACCTTGCAAACATAGTTAATAGAAATATCTATCTTTAAGTCAAGTTTTTACACAAGTATATGCTTTTGTTCTCCATGTGTCATATCTTTTTTCAAATTATCAATAAATTTATATAATTTTGAATGCCTGCCTGGGTATGTCATAATATAGTTACAAGTCCTCTATTTTTGGATATTTCATTTGGCTTTGATTTTATTTTTTACTATTGCAAGTTAAGCTGCAGGGCTTAGTGTGTGTGTGTGTGTGTGTGTGCGTGCACGCGCATGTGCGTGTGTGTGTGTGTGCATGCACATGTATGACATGTGAATGCACATATAGATTATGTAGACTTCTCTACATTTTTAAAGATAGGTATATGGAAATTTAAATTTAAATTTTTTTGGAAATTTAAATTTTAAATCTCTAAAATATATTAAACATCTTATGGGTTTAAAAGTATTTTGTTGAGTTACCCGTAAGCATTGAACACAGTAATTCAAACATCTTCCAAATCTGTAGGTAAAAAATGAATCCTTATTTTTAAAATTGCATGTTTATTACATGCACAGTCTAACACAGCTACTAAAGAGTAGTTTTTTTCCCCCCTTTCTTTTCTGAGATACCTCTTTATCTTGTTTGTGAATTTGTATATTAAGGATAATGTGGCTTTGAAATTCAGAATCTGCTTTGTTTTATATAGGATTGTATGATACTAATATGTATTTTTGAAGAAATAACAAAAGATTTTAAAATTATCATAAGGAAAAGAAGACAAAAGTAAAAAGAAAGTCTTAAGACTTATCATAATTATGAATATATTTGAATGTACCATGGGGGAAATAAATGGAAATACATGTATCAGTTGGGCTTTTAAGATGGCAATGAGATTTACTATTTTTTAGTTTGTACATCTTTTCAAGATTTCCAAAGTGAGTATGCACTTTTTTAAAAATGAGAAAAAGTCATTATTTTGAGATACCTACTTAAAATCTCATAACTTAATTTCTTTTTTATTTAGACATTTTCAAGAAGTAGGTTTTTTTAAAGCTAATGGGAAGATGCAAGGTCAGAGGGTTGAGGGCAATTGGAAAAGTACTTTCTAGGGCTTCTGTTCTTTTGTGAAGCCAAGAATTTCTAAACTGGTGATTGGGAAAGAGCGGACTAGAGTTTTTCCTCTGAGTCAGTAGAAGATGGTGAGTAGACTTTCCTTTGGTTGAATGGTGTTGGCAAAACACCTCTCTGGTGACGCTGATTGTGTTTCCAGGCCAGGCTGAGATTCTGCACAGCGGGCTCTCTGTGCTGTCTTCTGCCTGAATTTTCACAATGAAAATGTATCTGTCACCAACAGACACCTGGAGGTGCTTTTATTTTATTTTTTTTAATTTATTTTTATATTTATTTATTTATTTATTTTGGTGTTGGGGATCGAACTCAGGGCCTTGTGCTTGCAAGGCCAGCACTCTAACCACTGAGCCAAACCCTCAGCTGGAGGTGCTTTTGAAAGTTTTCCCTTCATTTAAAGCATCATTGTTTTTTGCATATAGTAAATCAGCATTTCCATATTTGGTCACTTAAATCAAGAAATGTACTGTTGACAAAAGAGTAATATATAGAAACACTTTTTTGATTTCTCCCTCATTGCAATAGCAGCTAAAGCCTGTTGTCCTGATCTCTCTGCTGTCACTGGTCATCACACATCACCTGATCTGCTGTATTCTGATTGCAGGTAAATACCAAAGAAGAGTAAAAACCACATCTTGGATGCTAAAGGTAAAAAAGTCTCATTGGAGACTGATTTCCAAGAATGTTGTAGGGGTATATACTTTAGAAATTCCTCTAGGTCTCGAGAGTAGAAAAGGAGTAGATATTTGGTGCTCTACCTTTTAGTAGACAGTTCTCCATGAGGGTTGATTTTAAAGTCAGGATATGTTTCCTCTCCAGGATCACATTTCTGGATTAGGCAAAGGGAAAGGCCACTTTTTTTCTTTCAAAATGTAAATCCTATAAACCTGAGTTATACAAGGGGTGCTGGGGTTTATGGGACTGGTAAGCAAGACAGGCTTAAGGACCATCCTAGAGAACAAAAAGCTGATTGGCAATGATGCAGATGTAGCAGGCAAATACCCGGCTTTCTTGTTTAATTGAACAAGTCTACCCGTCAAAGTCCTCTTGAAACAAAGCTGCATGTGTGACTGAACTCAGACTGCCTGAAATGGAAAGAGAACCCAGAGGAAGCTGAGCTGCCAAGCTGCACTCTTTTCTCCCCGCCCCCCACAGCTCTGAGTCTCACAGATCAAGAAAATTTATACTTCTCTTTCAGGAAAATGTGAAGAACAGGGCAAGAGAAAGCCTTTGGAAGACTTTCTTCCTGATTTTTACCCAAATGGAAATGGACCTCCCCCCTGTACAAAAACAATCATCCCCTCTTCACAAATAAATGCAAAACATAAATGAAATGTAGAGATCATGGGTCAGAGGCATGAGTGGTGACTCTCTTGGAGTGTGCCTTAACTGGCATCAGTAGGAATTCCAGGAGTAGTTGGCAGGGTATTTGACAGATAACTCTTTCTTCCTCCCCAAAATATCAAAACAGTAAAGTTTCTGTTAATAAGTGTTCATTAAGTAATGGTTGATAAAGGTTTTAAAGACAGAAGACATTGAAAATTTTGATATTCAGGCCTCTGGATCCACTATTACAGGAAACATGAATGGATATATTTCCCTAAATTTCCCACTGTATCCTTGATTGGCAAGGGGTGTGGACAGTCACAAGCAGAAAATGCACAGATCCCCTGCTGTAGCATAAGTCCCTGCCTACATTTCTCGAATGGTGAGTGACTCACAGATATCCACCAGGACTCACAGTTGTGCTTTTCTTTGTTTTAGGAAGATGGGAAACAGCTCAGAGTCACATCACCCGATGGTAGCACAGGCTGAGATTTTACAGAAAGAACAGAGGAAAAAAGAAAAAAACTATAAGGCAATGACATCTCAGGGTATCAATGCCCCAAGAGAAGAACAGCACGAAATCTCCATCAGGCTTCTGCAGGGCCCACTATGGACTAATACTATCAGTGACAAGGACCTGAAGGACATACCCAGTTTTCCCTTAAGTACCAATCTCGAGGGATGGGAGAGGAAAGGCAGCAGCCCTTTAGGATGGGTGCTGAGGCTGGGAAGATATTTTAAGTGCTGTTTCTTTCTGAAGAAAGGAGGTGTCTACTGTTCTTTGAATTTAGGGGAAAAATCTCAAATTCATGCCTATGGCCCCTAGGGAGAGGACACATTTTTAACTAGAAGAATGAACCCAAGGGGCAAAATTTAAACCATCATTATAGAAAAAAAAGCAAAACCAATTCAGTAATCATAGTTAGTTCAGCCTCCAGCTAGCTCACTATCTCCCTCAGATGATAGAAGTGCTGAGTCCAAAAATAAAAACCTTAAACAAACGGATTCGAACGCCCAAATGGGCTGCACATAGGACTAACATGAGGGTACAAGAGCACTGAAATCCACATACATCATATTTGGGTCAAAACAAAGTCTATATAGATTTATACTTATCAAATAATAGTATACCAAAAAGAAATGAGCTATCACCTATGACACTACTGTAAGAGAGAAGGGAAGAGTGAAACAAACATGATGGGCTAATGCTAAATGAAACAGTCTGGAGAGAGAGACCCCACAGAAAATGGAAAACTATTTTGTTTGCAAGAGGTATGTGCCATCAAAGACACTAGGATTGCAGCAAAGGATCGACGTATGTAAGGCGATATTGGAAGTTGAAGAGTAAATGTAAGCAGGAGTTATCCAACGTTATTATGGAAGTAAAATATATATTATATAGAGAAAGACAAGTGATGAAGCAGAAAATAGATTCTGATAAGGAGAGAAGTGGGTTAAGAAAAAGACAAACTGATGAAAAATTAGTGAAAAATTCATGGTAGAAAAATAATCAGTGGAGATTCAACAAATGGATCACTCTTCATTGTGAAAAAAAGTAACACAAGTGGAACATAACACTCAGCAATATACTCAGAGTAACTTTCCTGAATGAAATGAAGAACTGTTTCTTTAATTCAGTGGATAGATAGGCCACGTTTTAGGAAAAATGGATTCAGAATACTGACCTCAAGTGCTGCCCTGATGAAATGATGTGAAGATTCAAACTATAATCCTATGGCAGTTTGCAGAAAGGCAAGTCACCTTCCAATCGAAAATTCTAATGCAAAGCTTAATTCTGATATTATTTTAAGATCAAGGTAAAGCAATATTACAGCATTATGAGGACAGAAAAATGTGGCCTAAAGATATTTACATCTGCTGTGTAAAAGCCACTGGAAAACATTCTAAGATGCGGAAGATATTGAGGGACGCAACACTGGCAAGCATATTTTTAGAATAAAAGTGAAGAAATCTAACGAAACAAGTGATGAATCAAAATGGAGAATTCAGAAATGAAAGACAGACATAGTGCATTTAAACTATTTAGCCACAGAAACAAACCTAAACAACTGTAGGAAGTTTAAAAACTTGAATGCTACAGATAAGTTCCATAATATAAATTTATCATTTAATAACAGTGGGGTGAGGTACAAATCCCTACAGCTTCCATGAGAGATGGTTTGTGTCACGATTGGAAGTCAATAAATAACATGAATGTCAGAAATACATAAGTATAGTTATATCATTAAAAATTATAAACGTAACACCAGAGCAACTACAGATTTTGAACCATGCACATTAACAGACAAAGAAAAGAAAGAAAAACATATATTTCAGAAAAGCAAAAACAGAATAACAAAGGAGTTTGAAAACAATAAAAATGTCATCAATAAGCATTAACAAAAAGGAATTACAATAAAGGATATTACATCAATGAATATAAATGATATTCACTTATTTAAAATGCCTCTCATACTGAGCTTAGACAAAACCATATACATGCTGTATAACAAGAGTTGCAACTAAAACTACTGGTTCAGAAAAATTGAAAGTAAAAGACTAGGTACAGACACACAAGAAAAGAAAAGTAGAATAACAGCATTAATGTTAGACAAGTTTGTCTTTAATAGAAAAAGTACTAAACAACGCAAAGAACATACAATAATAAAAAATGACATCAAGTTACAACAAAATCTTTAAGAAATATATGTGTTATTGGCTCATTCATGAACTTTAATTTTATATCAGGCCATGAATATCAGTAAAATCCAAAAGGTAAAGATACCATAGGCCATATTTTTCTGATCACAACATAACAAACAAGATATTAACATAAAAATTCAATATGGGAAAAAGTGAAAATTTAAAAATTGTGAAATTTAAAAATTCTCTCATACTCTTTAGATTATCATTAAACAAAATTAAAATAAAGGAGCTTCTGGAAAACAACCTTAACATGAAAAGCATATTTGGAAATGAGTCAAAAATATAGTCAAATCCTAAGAGTTACCTTTATCGTACATTTTCCTCATTCACCTGCACACAACCTCTTAGCAAAGGTCCACTGAGTTTTTTTCTGCAAAATATCTCCCATTCTTTCTCTCTCCATTGAAACCACTCTGTTCCAACTCAGTCCATCTTTGCTTGTTTGGACACCTGGAATCAACTCATTACTGAGCTCCTTGCTTTCATTCTGTCTCTCTATAATGAATTCTCCATATGGCACTGACTGTGCTCTGAAAATGTAAATAAAGTCATACATGCTTAATAACTTCCAGGGCCTTCTCTTTGCATTTTATCTCAATGACCTCGTCTTCTACCACTCTCTATCATTTACCACATACCATTAAATCTAGCCTTCCTCCTCTTCTGGAACATACCAAACAGTCTCATTTCAAGACCATTTTATTTCCTGTTTCCTCTGTTGGGATTCTATGTTTGCAGGCATGTAAGGGCAGCTTAACATTTAAAAACTTACTAATGTAATGGGCTGGGGGTGGAGCTGTGCAGCATACCACTTGCATAGTACTTTTAAGGCCCTGAGTCTGACCCCCAGTACCCCTCCCCCAATCAAAATATTCATTAGTACAATTTTATACATAGATAGACAAATTTAGAAAATGTAAGAAAACCTCAGTGGTGGGCACGGCGGTGCTTATTGGGGAACAGAACGTTCAAGGCTAGCTTGGGCAATTTAGCACAACATTCTCAAATTAAATAAAAGAAAAAATAAAAGAGGCCATAAATATAGCTCAGGGCTTCCTGAATTCAATCCCCAGGACTGAAAACAAATAAAAAACAACAACAAGAGCACACACATACACACACACAACTCACTAGACATAGAAAATGATCTAGATATAATTAAATGCTCACTTACAATTAGTAAGGAAAATATTACCAATACAGGAAGAGACTTCAGTCAGATTTATACAGTTCATTTAGTAAAAATTATATGAATGTCCTAGCTAATGGTGAAACAAATGACTCCCCTTAAAGTCAGGAAAAGGTTTTTTCTGGCTTACTCAGTCTTTTTGTTTCTAACAGATGTAGTAAGAAAAGGAGGAAAAAACTAATTAAAGATTATGTAATTATTTATGTCGAATAACCAAAAGACCATGTAAACAAACTATTAGGACTTTTCTATTAGTGAATTGTGTTTCTGCCCCCAAGTCCATATGTTGAAGCCATATCCCACAAACTGACTCTATCATGACATAGTGTTTTTGGGATATAGTTAAGTTAAATGAGGTCAGGAGGGGGCCCTACTGCAATAGGACTGTAGCCTTATAAGAAGAGCAAGTCAATCCCCCCCACCCCCAACACAGAGTAAGCATGACCATCCGAAAACCAGGAAGAGAGAAAGTCTTCCTCACAACTCAACCCTGATAGACCTTCTAGAACTTCTAGTACTGAAAACTATGAGCGAATAAATTCCACTTATTGAAGTTCCCCAGTTTATGGTGTTTCATTAGGGCAGCCCAAGCTGACTAATATAGAAATAATAAGAATTCAACAGGGTTTTTTGGTATAACATCAATATTCAAAAATCAGTTATATGCCATGTATCAGGAATACTCAAAAAGGAATTTAAAAGATGTTATTTTTAAGTACCAACAAAAGAGTAGTTACAAATATGACAAAAGATGAGTATGAACAAAAGCAAATTTTTAACCCCTTCTCTTAAAAGTTTTTAAAAATAGAACTTTAGAAAATATACGTGGACTTATTTCTCTTGTTCCTCTGTACAAGAGAAATAAGAAATGGAAGGAAAAAATGGAAACAAAGCTTTTGTAAGTAAGGGGGGGGTGAAGGGAGGGGAGGGGAATGGGAAAAAAAGAAGCAACAAGATATATCATGTACAGGTACAAATCCCCTATGATGAATGTTATCACTATGTACATCTAAAATGTACAGTTAAAATAAAATAAGAAAATATTCATGGACTTAAAGACTTAATTCATAAACAGTGTCAATTCTCCCCGATAGAAAAATTAGCTAAAATAATTTTCAAGAACAACACCAAATGTGGTGATGCACACCTGTAATTCCAGCTACTGGGGAAGCTGAGGCATGAAGATCACAGGTTTAAGACCATCCAGGCAACTTAGCAAGACCCTGTCTCAAAATAACAGTAACAATACAATACAACAAATGGGCTGAGGATGTAACTCAGTTCTTCCTAGATTCAATCCTCAGTACTGGAAAAAAGATCATAACAGATCTACTCTACTAAATTCTAAGTCTCATTATAAAGATGTACTCATTAGCAATGTAGTAATAACACAAAGACAGGCCAATGGGACGTATCAGAGGGATGATTTATGGAAGTCTGATGAAATTCAGAAAGGCTATGACTTTATTAGTCCAGAAGGATGAACTTCTCAAAAATAGGACTGGGATGATGGGTTATATACATAGGGAAAAATACAAAATTTTGCTGTTTTTTGTGTATCTGTACGCCACACATAGAAATGTTTATATTAAAATAAAACTTCAAACCATTTTACAGATAATATAAGAGAATATATTTGTGATTTCTCCATCAGAAAATATTTCTTACTTAGACCCAAAGACAAAAACTATAAAGAAAAATATTGGGGCTGGAGATTTAGCTCAGTGGTTAGAGTGCTGGCCTTGCAAGCACCAGGCCCTGAGTTCGATCCCTAGTACCCCCCAAAAAGAAAAATATTAAGAAATTTGAGGTAATTAAAAAGATTTTTCGCAAATCAATATATGTAACACAACATATCAACAAAGTTAAAGACAAAAATCATATGATCATCTCAATAGATGCAGAAAAAGCATTTGACAAAATCCAACACCCATTCATGATAAAAAACATTACAGAAACTTGGAATAGATGGTGTATATCTAAATCTGATAAAAGCCATATATGACAAACCAATGGCCAACATTACACTAAATGGTGAGAAATTAGAAGCTTTCACACTAAAATCTGGAACAAGACAAGGTTGCCCACTGTCACCACTATTATTCAACATAGTTCTAGAAACATTAGCCAGAGCAATTACA